>CAJUYI010000022.1:81325-126994 GCA_910591695.1 Galerucella pusilla | reverse complement strand
AAAAAAAAAATACCAACTCAAAAGTCTAGGGTAGATTGTAGAATTCAGCCACTGAATAATAAGGTCTCTTTAATTATAAAGTTAGCTGATTTAATAATTTTTTCCACGACAACCTCGATAAATGTTCATTTTATAACCATAACTACAATCATAAACAAGCACATTTTGTACTCAATTTTGATAGAAAGCTATTAGCGGGGAATTCGGAGTAATGAAATATTATCAGTTCATTTCTCTCAAAGTTTTTGCAATGTATGCATGTATTAAACGTGAACGATATGTTGTCATAGAAAAAGTATAGTATGCATCTCTCAACAAAATGGGCATCATTTTGTGCTCATTGCATAATATACTATTTTACCAGATCAGAGGTTGGCATTGTTGGATAAATATCGAAATTATTTTTTTCAAGTGGCATTAGTCTCTTAGTTAAATTGGGAAAGTGTTTTCGAACCAAACACACAGATTCTAAAATCAATAGAGAGAAAAGAGTTAAAATTAAAATAGAATTCGCCTTACTTAAACCATAAATATAACGAATAGCTCTTTTTATAATTTGAAGAAAGATACGAAGAGGAGGAAATTACAAGTCCCCCAGAAAGGCAAACCATAGCTAAGGTACAAAGATTGGTACAAAGAGTAATAAGTTGATAAAGCAGTGGAAGAATTAAGCTGTGTAGACAGAGATTTAATGGCAAGACAAGCAGAGGATAATTTTTTTGCTAAAATATTTACAGGTATCTACTGTACAGATCACTTAAGTGCACCGTCAATATGGAGACCAAGAAACTTGAAGATCTTATCAAGTTATTGTTAAGTTTGGGAGGTTGCAAAAATCATTTGTAAGATAAAATTATAGTTTTCTCAGTGTTCATTCATTCATTCATACGTTTGGGTTGGGCTCAACAGCCCAGGCACTTGAACTGAATCTTTGTACCATTTCCCATGTTATCTACCTACTTCCATTTCATAAGCTTCGTGTCTTCTATATAGGCCACCAGTTTATCTGGAGGGATCTTCAGTAGTTGTGATGGTTGTGTTATTTCCACTCCAAAGTGCTTCCGTCTGAGTCCTTGTAAGTTCTCACAGAAGCAGAGCATGTGAATAGGTGTTTCATAGTAAAATTCACATTTCCTGCACATAGGTTCACTAACTTTGCCCATCTTGTGCCAATGCTTCCTCAGGGTACAGTGTCCAGTCACCAGGTCGGTAACTGTCTTCACATTTCTCTTACCCAGTTTCAACAGCTTGGACGAGAGTTTCTTGTCTACCTTATTCAGTAAACTCTTAGTATGGAGGTGTCCTTGTGTCAGCCTTTATTTGAGTTGGTGTTCCTTAACTAGCCATTTCCCGACTTCCCCTCTTATGTAATCCTTTGTGATTCCACAAAACGGTTCCGGAGTTGTGAAGGCTCCTTTATACCTTTTTTTAGCTAGCTGGTCTGCCATTTGATTCCCTGCAATCCCCCCATGTGCCGTTACTCATATTAATGACACTTTGTTGTCTCTTGCCAGAGATTCCTTACAGTTTTTACCAGACCTAGTTGTTGGATTGCTGATGCTGATTGTTTTCGATTCATCGGCGAACCAGATGATTTCTCCCGAATTACCTGGATGAATCACCTGTTCCCTGGATGGAATGATGATATTCACTCGCTCAGTGAATATATTCTCCGGTGTCATGCTATCAAAACTCATGTGAAATATGTGTTCATCTAGTATTGTCCCAGCTATTTCAGTGTGTCCTTCTCGAACATTGTTCAGGGACCATAAGTCTCCTGATTTCAGCCTAAGAATTCTGAATTGCCATCACCGCCTCCGCCCTTACAAAAAGTTCCAAAGAAGAAAGTCCAACAAGTGTCCGTCCCTGTGTTGTTCATTGCCCCAGTAATACCAAGGAGGGCTTGTCTTTGGATTATAGTTAAAATGTTCACTTGTTCAGTTGTGTAAAGCCAGTGAACCACCTCAGGTCGTAGTCCCCAGGATTCGCCCATCACTCTTCTGCATTGCCAGAAAAGCCTAGTCGCCCTGGTAGTAATAGTTTCCAGCTGTGTCTTCCAATTCAGTTTGGAATCAACGGTCACTCCCAGATATTTAACTTCCTTGGATATTTCTAGTTTTTCTCCGAACAGCATTACTTTACCCTGCGGAAGAACTCTTCTATTCGTAAAAGCAACTAGTTTGGTTTTTTTCGGAACAACTGAAAGGTCCTATTTAGTGCACCATCCCTCCACAATTCGTAGTGCTTCCTGCATGACATTCCTGATTACCTCTGGGGAATTTCCCATTGGTGACAATCACTATGTCGTCAGGAAAGCCCTGCGTCGATATGCCTTGATCATAGCAGAGGATAATTTTTTCGCTAAAATATTTACAGGCACTGTACAGATCATGTAAGTGCTCCGTCAATATGGAGACCAAGAAACTTGAAGATCTTATTAAGTTATTGTTGAGTTTGGGAGGCTGCAAAAATTATTTGTAAGATAAAACTATAGTTTTCTCAGTGTTAATAGTAAGGGGATCTTTGCCTTTGGTAGAATGTGAAGTTGGTTTAACTGAATTACTTCAGGCTACACTGTCTTCAGCAAATAAAGTGAATTTAACGTAAGTCTGTGACATCGATAATTAATACCATTAGAATTATTTGACCCGAAGTTGAGCCCGGAGGTACTACACTGGTAACTGGTAAATTTTCCGAAACTTTACCATTTACCAGTTGTTTTCTACACGCAAGGTAAGATCCAGGAATGTCAGTTTATTCATCAAAATTTCATGGAATAAAAATAAACAAAGCTGTAGAAAGTTTATCATTATTATTTTGTGCAGTATAAGTCAGGACAACTAAAAATTTTTTAGGTAAAGTTCATTTTGCCTATTGATATCGAGTCAAAATTTAAGATGAAAATTGAAATAAAATAGATGCTTGGTACCGATCTTTTTTCTGACTGTAATATGACCGCTATTTATGGTAAATTAAAACTCAAACTAGAGAAACGAAATCAAGATAAAAAACGCTTAACCACAGCTACAGTGGACCTATTAATAAAAGTCGAGTAGAGCATTAAGTGTACGTACGGTACGAAGAAAACTGGGAGAAAATAATTAAAAAATATAATGGACTAGCACGAGTAGTTTCAGTTCGCGAAGAAGTTTGTGGCAATCGGATTGATGTCATTGTAGAGCAGAGTGAACAATTTTTAAATTAATTTCAAGTGAAAAACTTCAAATATACACGTTATTTCTTACATGTAACAAAAAATATGTTTATATACGTAATTTCCGTATTGACACAGTAAAGTTTCTTAATAATAAACCAATGAATAATTTAATATAACTGAGTAATTGTAAATATAATTTTGAAAACAATTTGACTCGACAACAGTGAAAACTGTCTTGTTCACTTTGTCTGTGCTATTACATTAGTAAACAAAATATTATTGAAGCCACTGTCTCTTAGAGCCCCTATAATAATAAGTATAAGTAATAAATTGTATTGTTCAACGTTCAACCCTTTTTTTGTACAACTTAAAAATGCCAATTTTCTTTTAAAATATACGACCAATATGTTTTCAAATCGTGTTAAGCAGCTATTATTGGTAATTTTTAGTGCTCAATGTCGGAAATTTTGTAATAGTCCAAGCGCCCCAGCCAAAAAAGTAGGTTCTGAAAAAAAAATGTACGTGAACAGGTATTTTTTTTCCTGAATATGTACAGGGGTGTCCCCTGAATGTAAATCCAAATTGGCGTCATGGGATGGGGCTTCACTTCAGCCGCCATCTTGAAAAACACGTTTTATTAAATATCTCGCGAACTGCGCATCGTAGGACAAAAGTTGTCAAGATAATTATTGTAGATAATAATATTTGCCATCTTTTTCATTCGAAACTTTTTTTTGCATAACGCATAAGTTTTTAATTATAGCGCTCCAAACTTTTTTCAATATGGTTTGCTAAATATTCAGTTAATGATCAACGATAAATTGAAAATGGTGGTAACTGAATTGTAAAGCATGAAATTTTCTATAAATTTTATTGGAAACTTTTTCCCATATTCACATCACATATTCAGAAAAAATCTGTTCCCATACATTTTTTACAAAAAATACCTGGCTCTTGGCCTATAATAATTTCACCTGTAACTATAATTGAAGTATCCTCATTTAAGAAGAGAATCTAATCTCTAAAAATTTATATCTCTTCAGTAAATGCTCTATAAACCAGCATCTTTTGAAAGTTGGGTAGTTTCAAGTCCTCTATATGGGAGAAAAAAATATTTTCGTGCAACCGGACGCAAAACAAGCATTTTGCAGCCGCAACAGAGGCCGCAAAATGATATTTTGCGGCCGTTACCCAGAGTGACGGCCGACAAAAATTTTTACGGCCGTTCCCATACTGACTGCCGGCAAACTGAATTTTTACGGCCGTTCCCATAGTGACTGTCGGCAAACTGAACGCCACTACAGCATTTGACATTTCTGAAATATGACAATAACAATGTATTTCGAACCAAAAACTAACTGTCTTTTCTAAAGAGACATAATGTTTATTGAAATTATGTAATTTTCACGGTTGCACGAAAAATATTGTGTATACTATGGCCGCGAAATGTTTTCGCGACCTCGAGATTATCTTGCCTCGGCCGGAGCGGCCTCGGCGATAATCTCTCTCTAGGAACGCGAAAAAGCATTTTGCGGCCTTAGTACCTATACAAATAACTATTTCCTACGATCACATAGGAAAGTGACATATATCGCACTGTCTAGTTCTATGGAAAGTGGACTTTATTCATACGCGTACGGAAAAAAACTTATCCGTACGTGTACGGATAAAAAAGCTGTCAAATTGAACGTTGAAATGCTAGTCTATTCACCCCGCAAATTTATTGTATATGTCAAATGCGTATTTCCTAAGTTGATTTGTCCATATAATAATAATTTTACTTTCAATTTTCATAGTGATTCAAATAAATAATTAATTCCGAATCGCAATATCTATGTCACAAAAACAGCTTTATTTCTGATGTTCTGTTTCCAATTGTTGTTAATTGTTTAAATAAATGTTCGTAATATTTTGTGTGCCAATATTTATTCTAACTTTTTTATGAAGGCACTCTTTTTCATCGCATAAAAATCACAATTTTATGGGCCACTTTCAAAGGTAAGTAATCAAAACTATTTAAAGTAATCACAAATACACATAATAATATGTAAAACCTCTCACATCTACATAAAAACGCAAGATTGTACATGCCTGATTCGGTAAAAGTATATCGCGTGGTCGTAGGAAAAATATTGTACATAGCTTGTGCGAAAGTGATTTTTGAAAATGTCACTTTCCGCACTCGTTGCGTAATATACTATTCCTCCACTACTAGCTGTGAAGTTGACAATTATTGCTTTTTCTATCCAACTGAGAAGTTCAATTTCTCTATGAGTGGTTAATAATATTTTATATTATTAACTTGGGTTAATAATGGACAAAGTCAAATATTTTGAGAATTCAGGGATAT
Source organism: Galerucella pusilla (assembly GCA_910591695.1). NCBI lineage: Eukaryota > Metazoa > Arthropoda > Insecta > Coleoptera > Chrysomelidae > Galerucella > Galerucella pusilla. The sequence goes on along the minus strand of CAJUYI010000022.1, from coordinate 121,487 downwards.
TAGTTCAACAAAAACTTGTGCAACCTAATTTTGTATATGTATAAAAGTGCCATTAGTTTAAAATTCATGCTCAACCAAAAATGACTGATGAAATAACGAATACGTTCATAATAACAGTGTACTTGTCAGTCAGACCACTGGGTAAACGCTTATCGTGGTTCGTTTGTGAATTAATTTTAATTTAATGTCTTAAATTTGGCTAGTAGTGGAAAAAATTGTATATACACCATGGTGTTGAAGACATTTATAAACCTCGCACCTTATTCTGGTCGAGGTAAAGCCGCTCGCGAAATAATGTTGGTGCTCGGTCAATAATAATAGTTTTCACCAACTTGGTGTATAATATACTATTGAGAACCTAGTTATCCAGGTTTTACTGGGTTTGTTAATATTTATCCATAATTTTTAGTAAAATTAATAATTGGGCTTGCCGTGAATGAAAATATTATTGTATGAAAAAGGTAAAGGAAAAAAATGTATAGACATTGCCCTACGCCCAGCCAACTCTCATCAGCGACTAGATGGAGGGTGGTCGTATAAAAATAAAATTTTCTGCGTGATCACGCGATTCTCGTCTTTATATTCGAAACAAAAAACACTCAAGTTTTTACCAGAAGAAAAAGCAACAAATAATATCAGCGTATTAGAGCCGCCGAGACACATGTTGAAATTAAAAATGAAGGGTTTGCAGGTGGCTACGGTATTTTCCCATAACCCTTTCTTGGCCTACTTATCTAATGAGACAGGAAGAGAGAGGGTTTGCATATCAGACCAGATTGCCGGTCTTAAATTGTTGAGACGAACCCTTCGAAACAAAACTAGCAGGTAGATTTACAAATCAAGGACGAAAAGAATAAATGAGTGGGTTTTCGTATTGGCCATTGGCTGTTCCTATAAACAATTCCTTGGGATTTCAATAATAAAGAAAGAAAAAAAACAATTATTATCAATGTTTTTTTGAATAAACAATATTGAGTATAGTACATTCAATAGCTTTCTTGGTGTGCGTCATCGTTTGTGACATATATGCGGGTTTTCGGTATTTTAATTGCTATTTTGACAAAAAATAGCTAACCTTAAATTTGATAAATTAAATCATCAGGATCGTATTCAGACAAATTCGAAAAGGCTATGAAATTGATAATTACCAGATTCTTTTTATAACTGAAAATACTCAAGAAATTTCAAAATGCTGATGTTTTCCGTGTATATAGGCATATTTTTGTATTATTTAAAAAATAAAATTCATATTCACTTTTTATAAATAATAATTGACCGTAAACAACAAAGTACAGACTTGACGAGAACTGTCAGTGCGACAGTAGAAAAAGACGTAAGACACATTGCCGCTACGAAAGGTACGTCTGCATCCTATTTTGAATAATGTAATTTCTCCCGATTGGTGGGTCGCGCTAGCGCGTAATCTAAACATCAACTAATCCAAATTTTTAAGTTAAAGATTAGGGTTAAAGTTTGTAATACATTCAAACGGTTCATTATTGTAATATTTTGATTAGGATTTATCACAGACCTGCCTTTTTTCCATTTCTTCCAACTTAATGTGTTAAAAGGACATTAACAATCGATGACGCACACCAAAAAGGTTATTATATGAACACTATATGCTATAAAAATTAACCCTTTCGCTGCTCAAGCCTGATATATTCGCAAATTTTTTTCGTGCTCTCAGTTCGCGAGACGTTTATATATACGCAAGCATTTATTTTTATTTTATGTACTGAAATTGATTATTTCCGTTATCGTATGACGCTTACAACAAATATCAGACAACGATTTGGCCAATAAAGACCAAATCACGTGACTTCATTTCACACGTCTTGAGCACTGAGGACCCGTCACCAGATTTAGGTGTTATGTTCCATTATGCATAGTACCCTGCTTCAAAGGGTACCACACTGTAAAAAATTTCAAGTTTGCTGATAAATGCTTTATAATGTTTACCTATATTTACAAGTATAATAAATGTTAAATTTCGATTTCTAAGTTTTTATAGCGTTTGCGGACATATACGTTTGAAGCAGTTTGGTGACAAATTACCATGTTTGAAAATATGGTTTTTCGTGCACGAGCTGCTCCAGACGGATTTATTCGTAAGCGCTAAATAATTGCGCACTGGTGGCACGACTTATTTTTAAGAATTTATCAGCGAAAGGGTTAAAAAAATACCAAATGGTTAGGTTAGGTTTTTAATAATTATGGTCAAACGACGTCTTACTAAATTCCAAAATATTTTAAAGAGGCTCTAGTCTAGAGACATCAATTCTAAGGATCCAAATACCTAGTCATCCATTACTAAATAATTAAAAGTTCAATCGACATTTTTTGTCAAATATAAATTCGCAGATGAGAACAAAAATTCTATTTTTCAAGACATATGGAGGGAAAATCCAAGTCAATTTTTTATTTTAATTCTCTTTTTCTTAATTGATCAATCAAAATATAGTTTTCCAAAAAAAAAATCATTTCTAATCCTCTGCACCAATGTGCATATTATATTCTGCACGTTTTTGTTCGATCACACAGTTTTTGAAGGTTTCGACCTTTTCGTTCATGGATATTATATGGTTTTTTGGTTTCTTAAATGAGTCCTTTCGGTTGAAATTGCCCAAAGAACCAGCTCAGTGAACTGAAACTGAGCAAAATTAATTGGTTCCATCTACGCTACAATTGTGGCTCAGACTCAGACCTATATATCGACATTCGAATCTATAATAATTATGAATTAACTAGTTACAAGTAGTGGTGGATAACACTAATTTGCTTTTATTTTTAAAAGTTTATTGCTAATTAAATTAAAAAAATGATTAATTTGTAATAATTTTATGTTCGAATATCACTCTCTCTTAGATTCATTAGGTCGTGTAATAAATTATTATTTATTATTTATTACTAGAAAAGATTGATACTAATTTGTGGCCCTGCGCAGTACCACTAGTCCACTATTCACCAATGAGCCTGTCCGGGTTCCGTACATAATCATTGAGGGGCATCACAATTTAGACACCTCAAAACAGTTGGCACCCCTGACTTGCAACAAAATTTCGGTCATTCTGTATGCAACAAATCTAAAGAATGCAGTAAAATTAAGAGTTGAATTTTTAACAAAATATATAACTTGGACCTTTGTCTTGGGGATGAGGTATTTTGGTCAAGTTTTAGATTGTTATAAAAAAGATATAAGGCATTAAGTGATGGTGTGAATTTGACAGTTTTGACAATTTGTGGTTACCAATTTGAACACCAAGACCTTATCCCCAAAAGAAAGCCTAGAGAATTCGATTCTGAAATAATCAGGGCTATTCACTAAGCAAAGTTGTTATGGATAGCAACTGTAAATTGTCGTTATGTTCAAGGTCAGTTGCTAAGCGCGAAATTGTTATTCACTATCTAAGTGAAGTCGTTTTAAGAGTTGCTATGCATAATGACAAGTGGGTGGCTATGAGAAGTAGTTCACTGGCAACTGCTCCAGAGATGTTGTTAACGAAGACCACTTGCGTCAGACACCTATTGGAATGTTTTTATTTATTTATGTGAACAGTTAAATATTTTTAATTAATAATAAAGGCATTTTTAGTACATATAGACTTTTTATTCATTCAATATGTGTGCTGCTACACATTTGTCAAGATTGTAATAAATATGGTAACTTTTTTAGAGAAAATTTAAGAATCGAAAGAAGATACTCGAGAGATTTTAGTCATCCTTTTGAGTTGCCGGATATTACATTTAAAAATTTGCTTAGACTAAATAAAAAGATGGCTTTGGAACTTATAAATGGATTAAATCACTTTCTACCTGATGGACAACGGACACTATTTGTGAACATATTGTTCCCAGAGAAATAAGGTTTCCAAATACAGAAGATGAAGTTCGAATAACTGTCCAAGAATTCATAAACAAATTCCATTTTCATGGAGTAATGGGATCCATAGATTGTACTCATATTGCAATAATTATTAATACTCCAGAGAAATTTACCCTGGGGCTATTTACTATAACAGAAAAGGATATGCTAGTATCAATGCCCAAGTGATATATAATTCAAAGCTAATTATAACTTCAATAAATGCTCGTTACCCAGGGTCAACTCATGATGCTGCTATATGGCAAATGTCCTCGATCAGAGAACATATGGAGCAAAAATATTTTGAAGGTAGAGCAAACTTATAGCTTTTAGGAGATTCTGGTTATCCTTTGCAACCGAAGTTAATGACGCCTATAATAGATGCATAGCCTAATACTCCTGAAGCATCATATACAGAGTGTCATAAAATGACCAGAAATATCATAGAACGCATGTTTGGTATTCTTGAAAGCCGATTTAGGTGTTTATTAAGACACAGAGTTCTGCATTACTCCAAAAGCAGCGAAAATTCTATATACATGTGCTGCTTTGAGGGCCACTGGATGATGAAGAGAATATAAACATTCCAGACCCAATTCAGAGACAAGAAAATGTGAACATTTTAGCTTTAAATAGTAGAACAAGAAGAACTTTAGTTGACCATTTTAGGTAATTTTCTCTGTTATAGAGAATGATAATTTCTATAATTTCATTCTTTATAAATCCTTCTGTACGTGTCTTGATAAGAATTCATCATACCTTTTCAATACAGCTACAAATCTCATTTATTTTGTCCTTAAATTATTTTAATTCGTTTTTCAAAATGATTTTGATCATAAACTATATATTTCAATTTAGCTTAACCGAAAAAATAAACAATCACAAAAATATTTGAAGTTTATTATTATTATTATATCACGGCTATTTTCACGTATGGGTCTTGAAGGTTGTTATCATAACAACAATTGCCAACCGTGTATTAGAGAATACTAAAATTTCGCAAGTGGTTAGTAAAGTCATTATCGAAAGTTGTTAGCAGAGTTGCTATGGTTAACAACTGCGATAACCACTTCACTTAGAGAATAGCCCTGATTAATAGTATATTATACACCAAGGTGGTGAAGACTATTATTATTGACCGAGCACCAAAATTATTTCGCGAGTGACTTTGCCTCGAGCGGAATAAGGTGCGAGGCTTATAAATGCCTTCACCACCATGGTGTATATACATTATGAATTATCAAAATATTTGAATTTGTCCATTATTGATCTAGAATAATAATAGAAAAAATTATTAATCACGAATAGATAAATTCAACTTCTCAGTCGGCTAGAAGAAGCAATAATTGTCAACTTAATAGCTAGTACTGGAAAAAATAATTGCCTGATCTTGAAGCGAATGAAAAATATGTACTATAATTTGTGTAGAGAAATTATTTTTCGTTCACCACTGGTTTTATACGCAAAAAAACATAAGTTCACACTGGATATTCTGTACAGTGTAGCAGTATTTAAAAAGTGTTTGTATTGTCTGCATCCATAATTTATTGATCTTTTCATACTTTGTTTCCATTTTCAGGGTCTTCGAAAGTAATTGCATTGATTGGGTTGTTTTGTATAAAAATTGACTTGTTATTAAATAGTTATATGTAGTGAATCTAAAATTGATTGTCACGCAGAGATTAAACATGTTATTTTATTATTACAAAAAAAATTATTCCATTTATTGCATATCCCTATTTTCTGTCTTCATACAGGTACAATCACCTAAAAATTATTTTCTAGTTGGTGAGATAATCTTCACAAAAACATCAAAAAGGTAGCAGATAAGGGTCGTCAATAAGGGTAGAAAAAACTCATCATTAACTCTAGATTTGGAGACAAGTAGGTAGCACGATTTTATTATGTCAATGTGCTATTTGTGTTATCTAATTACGAGTATAATAAAAAACGTTATGTTTTCTCTTCTGCATTACATTCAAAATGTTTTTATGAGCATAAATATACAAACAAATGAAGAATGATAGTGAATAGGCATGATGACTGATTTTGAAAAACTGCTCCACGAAGTTTTCACATATATACTTTATCTACAATAAATGTTATTTCTGTAAGAAAGAAAGTTTTTGAAGGAAAAATTCAACGTTTAAAAACACATTTCAAGTTATGCGCCAAAACGCTAGAGTAGTAATGGCGTCTGTCTATGACATCATCAATTCGTAAATAACATTTATAGATGACCTGTGTGCCGATAGGTTATCTATGATCTGTGTCCTGTGGTAAAATCGTCAAAGTCAAACTTCAAACACTTAACACATGAACCAAGCAAAGCCAACAAACAACAAAGGAAATTCAAAACAGATGTTCGGATCACCGATATTTGCGAAAGTACGACGTTACTCTCTTCTGATTGGTGTTTGAGATAAGATGGCGGATGGTTAAATATAGGTCTTATATTTTCACCAAAATAAATGTAATCACACATGTAAAATGAAAGTAAGTTTTTTTAGAATCTCTAATAGCAAATGAAAGTATATTCTCTATGCTCCTTGTAAAATACCCATTATTTTTTTGTCATACAAAAAGAAGAGCAAATGGAAGAATTACATTTTGGGCAGGTACAGTCTGTTTTGAAATTCAAAATATTTTAATTTTATATCCAATTTTGTTTCATCTGATGGCATTCACTATATATAATTCGTGCTATATATAGTCAAAAGCGCTCTTATCGTGCGGGTTCAAAGGTCACCAACCATATGTATCAAATCAGAGGACACAGAGGTTACCAAAATGTGAGATTACAAATATACCCGGAGAAAATAATAATGGTTGATGTTTCCTGCACACTGGTTGACGAATTTTCACTTTTTCATTCATTCTCGAAATAATCTATTAAATTAAGTGGGTGTACCATTTTTTTGCTTGAGGATGCAAAATAACGGAAAATTGCTTCTTATTATTCATATTGTCACTTTGAATTGTCAAAGTGACATAACTGACATTTAAATAAAAACTTGTGAAAGACTTTTTAGAATCGCTGAAAACTAAAAACATGTAAGTATCCTTTTTTTTCTCCCGTCAAAATTGCAAGTCTGTCTCATAATCATCTTACGGATTTTATTTGGAAGTTATGATTAAACGCAATAAAAGAAAACAAAAACGGTGAGTATGTCTTTGTTGAATCGTATGACTCGGATGATAAGACTGCATTTGACTATACAATTAATTATTATCCAAAATGACGTTTCTCGAAACCAATAGAAAATTCCAATTTCAGTAACTCATATACGTTCTAGCATTATTATAGTGAGAATATTATATATATAGTACATTCAATAGCCTTCTTCTAACCTTAAATTTGATAAATAAAATCATCAGGATCGTATTCAGCCAAATTCGACAAGACTATGAAATTATTAATTATCAGCTTCTTTTTCTAACTGAAAATATTTGAGAATTTTCAAAATGCTGATGTTTTTCCGTGTATCTAGGCATGTTTTTGTATTATTTAAATAAATATAACAATAAGATTAATATTCACCTTTCATAAATAATAATTGACCGTAAACAACAAAGTATAGACCTGACGAGAACTGTCAGTGAGACATTAGAAAAAGACGTAAGACACATTGCCGCTGCGAAATGTACGTCTGCATCCTATTTTGAATGCTTTGTAAAAGTGAATGAGTTGTAATTACAGACAAAAATGGAAAAGAGATAAAGAATATTAAAATTTTCATAGTAAATGAATATTTTGGATCAAGTGTCTTACTTTTCATATAATTTTCATAATAATAAGAAAATAGGTATTGTATGTATTGCATTTTGCGAATAATACTTTTTATATAGCTGGAAAATGTTCTCCTGTAATCTGCATAAATATTCAAAGAGCCTGCCACTGTTGGCACAACATAAATATTTAATCACAAATGCGCATTGGCTTTCTAGCAAATTACTATAATTCACAATCGATAAGTATGTCCAATCTAATGGTTTTGTCCATTGTACTTTCCGTGTTTGCTATTTATTAGGTATTCTGTTGGCAATATTTCCTGTAATTGATTTTTCAATAAAATATATTTCTTCCAGTAAATATCATCGCAGTCGTTTGTTATATATCAACCCATAACATCAATGTTACTGTATAAATTCCGATACATAAGTACTAAATAATATTAAAATTTAATTGGTTTTCAAAGGATATTACTGACAATATGATACAAATTAAAATTTCTGCTTTTATGTACGGACCATTAAATGTATTAAATTAATTTTTTTGTTCTCATGATATTCTCATTGTTTCTAAAAACATTACTTAATGTTTTACCTATGAAATCACCTACAATTTTTGCATTTTGAAATGAAAATTTATTAAAAAAAAGATACTAATACTCACAAAATGAACTGAAGAAAAGGTAAAGGGAAAGGGCCTAACGTCAACTCTAGATGGGGAACACTTTGGTGCTTAAAAACCTTTATTCAATGATTCTTCTGCACTTTATAACCTGGATACAGGGTGTTTTATGAATTTATTCTATTTCTTTCGAACCTCATAACTTCCGAGTTACCCTGTATATTATTTTGAAATTTGGTACACGTGATAACCATTACCTAGAAACTCCATCAAAAGCATCTCCAAAAAGATAATGCAGGTCCGGCCTAACAAAAAAATTCAAAACTCTTTTTTCCTAAAAACAACACCCTGTATATAGATTTTTTTAAAATTACTCTTCATAATCAATAAAGCGCTTAGAACCCAACCTGTTTCTGATCCAGCATGTATTTGTACGTTAAGAAGGCTGCGTTAATTACCATGTTATGATTGCGCACGGCTGGTGTGAGCCCTGAAGTAGGAGTGGGTAATTGAGACCAGGTATATGACGATAAGCGCTACCTCTACTGCAAGCGGCCTGGAGGTTATATCTTGATCTTTTTCTGGAATTAAGTGAAATTTCTTAAACGGAATCCTCACTGTCCGAACTCTGATGATCCAGGAGGCACATATGAAGGTTCTGGTCTGGTTCACCGATGTATCCAAAACAAACCATGGCACAGGGGCTGGTATAAGTGGACTAAGAGACTAGTCTTGGTCAATACACAACTGAGTTTCAAGCAGAGACGATTGCTGCTATAGCCTGCATTGTAGAAAACATCAGAAGAGGATATACCGGATAAAAAATTAAAATTTTCAATGACACCCAGGCTCTGCTTAAAGCTATCAGCAATCTAAAAACTAGGTCTAAACTGGTAAAGAATCCCTTAACATGCTGGTAAGAGTCAACAAAGTGTCTCTAATATGGATGCCGGCCCATGAGGGGAATGAAATGGCAGACCAGCTAGCTAAAGAAGGTTCTAAAGGAGCCTTCACAGGTCCGGAACCGTTTTTTGTTTCACAAAGGACAACATAAGAGGGGAAGTCGTGAGCTGGCTTGTAAAGAAGTACCAATTCAAATGGAGGCTGACACAAGGATACCTCCTTACTAAGGGTTTACTGAATAAGTTGGACAAGTAACTAACCGACCCGGTGACTGGACACTGTATTCTGAGGAAGCATCTGCACAGGATGGGCAAAGTTAGTGAACCTATGTGCAGAAAATGTGAACTCTACGATGAAGCACCTACTTATATACTCAAATTTCTGTAAGAACTTACAAGGACTCAGACTGAAGCACTTTGGAGTGGAAATAACAACCATCACAAAAACTGAAGATTCCTCCAGATAAACTGGTGGCTAATATAGGAGACACGAAGCTTCTGGAATGGTAGTAGGTGGGTAATGGTACAAAAATTCAGTTGTTGAGCCCAACCCAAACGTATGAATGAAGGTTCTTGTGTGGGTATTTCATCTTCGGTGTATTCATCTGACTCCGCAAGCACATCTGCAGCCGACTTGAAAGGCTTTTTACATTTTTTGTCTTGTGGAAATAAAATATGGATTGAATCAATTATAATTTCGCTTGCGCGAATTGTGACATTTCGGCGGTATATTTGGTATAAACGTCCACCTCAAGGAGGAATTCTAATTTTAAATTCACAATTTCGAGGCGGAACCCTAGCCACGCCGTAAAATAAATGATTTTCTAGAATTGGGAATTGGCAAAACATTAGAAATAAGTACCTTTTAATTTCTAACCACTTCACCCTATCTTATTTTAAGTACATTTAAAATAAAATTCGTGATACTTTCCGACCGTATAAAGTATTTATCACTTCTCTTTTCCTTTTTTTAGTAATAAAATGTTCCCAGAAAATATTTTAAATTTTTGTAATTGGTCGGATATCTGAAACGAACCGGTTCCAAGCCTAACTAGATTCTGCATCATTACAATATCAAAGATAGATACAGGATACAGTGTGACTATGCTTGGGTTTCGGATACGTATAATAATTTAACTCAAGACCTTGGTGCAACAACGAAACATTGACTCTTCTGCTAGTTCACAATTTCAAGGACAACCGCTATTTTTTAGTTTTAAAATTTTAACTGTGCCGTGGAACGATGACTTCTTCTTTTAGTAATGGCCTTTTTTACGGCGACTTCTTCACGCATTATACTGAAATTGAAATACTGCAGAAAAAAACTATATAGTCTCGACACGATTTCTTATTTTATTGCTTAATTTTTGTTGTTGTTATCAAAGGATACCTACCGAATAAATAATTATTCAAAAGTTTATTGTAGTTTGCAATATAGATGCTCATGCCTTTAGGTTGAATGATAATGACATTATACAGCGTTGCTGCAAAGTCTCGCACCAAGGAATAGGCATGATGACTAATCTTGAAAAACTGCTCTACGATGTTTTCACGTATATACTTTATATACAACAAATGTTATTTTTGTAAGAAAAAAGTTTTTAAAGGAACATTTCAACTTTAAAAAACACATTTCAAATTATGCGCCAAAACGCTAGAATAGTAATGGCGTCTGTCTATGACATCATCAATTCGTAAACACCATTTATTGGTGATCTGTGTCGATAGGTTATCTATGATCTGTGTCAAAGTCAAACTTCAAACACTTGACAGCTTGCAGGCTAAAAGTTTATTTTGATACATAAACAAAATTTGAATCATTTTGTTCGATTCGTTATCATAGAGATGAATCCTAATGTGTATCGATGGTGTGCGCTTCCACAGTGTAATTCAAAACAGATGTTCGGATCATAGATATTTGCGAAAGTACGGCGTCACTCTCTCTTGATTGGTATTTGAGATAAGATGGCGGATGGTTGAATTTTGTACTTAAATAAATGTAACCACATATGTAAAATACAAATAAGTGATTTCTTCAGAATATCTGTATCTTATATAACTACATCAAATCAATATTTAAGTGGTTTTAGTGACATCATCATGCCTATTATCTTTGGAACGGATAAAATTCATATTGAAAACCATTTTGGCAATTGAATTTGTTATTATACACCATTTTTGAGTTGTCATTGTGATATGTCAGTTTTTATTTTTCGAAAATGTATTAGACTCCGTTTCACATAAGAAGAAGCCTCGTGAAGTTTGTCAACTGTCTTGCGCAGAAACCGAAATCGGTCTTATTTACTTATATTTTATGCACGGAGTTTATAGATGACATCAGATAAAAATTTTTATGTGATAAGAATCATAAATAATCATTATTGTATACGTCATGCTACGTTTCGTCCAATAAAATTCACTACTGTTACCATAATGATCATTATCACATAAATGTCTATGTTATCCAATAAATATATTCAGACTTAATCATTATATCTATATTAAAAAAAATTGCAGTAGACGAAATAGTCAACACAATAGAATGCTCACATTTCGGTCTAGATATTTGAACGGTAACACGACAGGTATTCGTCGATTTTGAAAACAGAATCGTTTGTGCCAAATAGGCTAGGACAGGAATCATTATTTAGACATTTAGAGTATTGTATTACTGACATTTTGTTAAGAAGAACTTCGGGTATTATAAGAAAATGTCTGTGTCGTGTGATGGATCAGGTGTATAAAAATTGATTTGACTTAAAAGTGAAGGTTCGTCTATAAAATGATTACACAACTTTAAAATAAACATAAAGCCTCTCGAGACTCGCCTGTTTTGATTTTGTGTCATTATTTAATATGCTTAATTTCTGGTATTGCATAAAATATTGAAATTTCCTGTTTTTTCTGTACGAGAATTTTAAAATGTTTTTTATAACTGATTGATTATATTGCGCCAAATAACTGTCCAAAAACCGCCTGCGTTATGTATTATATAACAGTAACGTATGATTTGATAATATTGAATTATAATAAACTTAATAATTTGAATGCCCGGAGGGCTGTTTTGAATATATACAATAAAACTAGATCATTTGTAGATAAAATTCCTAATTCCGTTATGTTGTGTATATTAATTTGCAGTTGAGTATAATATTAAACACCGAGCCTTTCTTTGTAATTATGTACCTTCTGCAGAATTGCTGTCTTTTCTAAATTCATTACAGACTGCAAATTACAAGTATGGTTAGATGTCGAAGGTATTTGAAAGTCGAAGAACAAAGATAATTATAATTCACTAAGAAGCGACAACTACTTCCCTGGCTATATGCCACGAAGGACATTGAATTACATTCAATATCGTGGCTTTGGCATTTGTTGACAATTTTGTAAAGACCAATCGTGACATATTGCACAGCCGTGGTGGGATCAAATTCCGAAGTAAAATAGGTGGAGATGCCCGGCAAATTCAAATCCGTTGGATAATTCAAAGTTTCGTTAGCATCGCTAACTGTATCGATTTTTTTCAAATCGTCGACGCGATGAAATTTTTTTTGGTTATAGAAAATATAGAAAGGCTCTGTCTATATGTGTTGGAAGCTCGATGAGAAGGACGCTGCTCCATCTAAAGACACATGATTATCTTCTGTCCGAATTACGAATATCGGCTTCATTATTTGGATATTATTCATATAAAAATACTGAGATCACGAATAAAAATTAAAGAATAAGGGTAGAATGGTGAAAATTTGGGGTTGTATGTATTTTGTAATGCCAAATCATAAAAAAAATTGAAATAAAAAAATTTTGCCTGCCACTTAGGGTATGTGACACTGTGACACGCAGTAGCGATCATAAACACTTTGAGACGGAGGGGGGGTATGGACCAAATCGTTAACTTAAAGTGGGCTTAAAGTAAGCAGTTCCTAAACACTGAAAATAAGACATCAAGGCAAAAAACGAGGATAAATATATATGTAGTTTGGTTACGAAGTAAGTACCAGAATTTCACAAATATATAGTACGCTTGTTCAACTGAAACCCATCTTTGGTCAGGTTAGCTTGGAAACAATTGTAATCATTCAACTGACGTTTCCCAACATTAGTAGTGTATGCAAACGTCACACTGATCTGTTTATTTCGTTTATATTTGACAGCGATTTTAAGTATTGTGACTTTGAAATGGCGTTTGTTGTTAACAATCCGTCCAAATGTGATAAGCGTGCGGTCATTCAATGGCCTCATGTTGCCAACGTAGTGAAAGAAAATCTGCAACGAAAGAAATGGAGGATATTAGAGCATCCACCCTATAGTCCCGATTTATCGCCTTGCGATTTTCACATCTTCGGGCCACTAAAAAAGGCGTTAAAAGGTAACCGTTTTCAGTCGGACGCAGAAGTAGAAAACGCTGTGAAAGAATTCTTCCAGCAGCAGCCACAAGAATTCTATAAGCAGGGTATACATCGGTTGGTGAAACAGTGGGATATGTGCCTCAATTGTAGTGGTAGTTATTTGTAACTGTACTTGTCAATAAATTTTTCCTGGACCAAAGATGGGTTTCAATTGAACAAGCTGTGTAGTTTGTGCAACTTGTGTGGATATGGACAACCCACACGAGTCTAACAGTATATTTTTTCTACGACCCATTCAAGAAAAAATATAGAAAATAAACATTTGAATAAACTGTAAAATAAATATAACTTGAAATTAAAAATGTTCAACAATTTTATTCATAATCGTATCAAATCAATTTTGTGTCATCACTAATTTTTTGTGATAAACGTACAGTTCCTAAATGTACAATTTGTATAACATTACGGTTTCCCTTTTTAAATATGCGATGCTGTTATAAAATGAATAAATCTAGGCGAACCTCAGAAGTATTACATACTTTCATAAGAACTGACGTAAGTCGGTAGTCCCTTAAATACCCATTTTATTCTGTTTTTAGTATTTGTTATTAATTTATAAAGTTTATTTTATTCAAGTTTATTTTTATAAACAAATATTCTTGATCCAGTGCTTCTGGGAGAGACTTTTTTTGACAAGTTATTTTGACGTTTCTTTAAATTGAAAAAAAGATGAGTGCGACGAGTACTAAACGCAAATGCTGATTGGTAGTTTTTATATACGTTCTAGGATGTATATGAAATCATATACGTTCAGTTAACCGATATGGCCTACATTTCCATTCTCTAAACTGTGCAGGAAATGGATAATATACATGTGGGTGTAGAAAAAATATATATGCAGCTAGTTTTTATAATGTAATTCATAATAAAACAAGAGAAATCCCCAACATAATAAACAAAAACAACATTCCTAAAATAATGAGAAACTAAAATAAACAAAGGATTAAGGAAACTTTTTAATTTCTGAACAACTGCGGTTGAGCTAGGGGGGGGGCATGGCCTCTGTGACCCTTCCTATGACCGCCACTGGTGACACAAATGTTTTATATATTAGTACTTAATATTTTTTTATTTGATTTTAAATTATTCATTATTTTTAGTGGTATAAGAGGCCCCAGTCAAAACTTCTCTCAATTTCTTTCAATAAAATTGTCAAGAAAGTTTTTTTATATTGGAGCCTAGTTTAAGATTTACTTAGGGGGCCCGGGCCCTATTTTGAAAATCAATTAAAACAGCTGGAAATTGAAAAAATACACTCTTTTTCTCCCCGAATTCCACAATTAACAACACTACAAAATTAAAGTCTAACTATTATCCGATGAATGAAAGCTGTGCCCCCCAGCACATTATGGCTGACCTGTTAGATACACCATTCTAGAATGGTCTATTATACACTGTGTTATTTTTAAGATGATACATAGGGATTCCTGTACAAAACTGTCAAACGCGAGCTAAGTTTTTTTTTACCAAATAGCGTTCATAAAAAATAATACCAGATTTGGAAAGGTCGTTGCAAAATAAGCTCAAATGCACTTTTAATTTTCTTAAATTCGCTCTGGTTTAATAAGAAAATTGATAGCTACGTTTGAAAAAGTCGAGCTCCATTTTCATACCACTTTCGAATACTTTAAACCGCGTAGGAGATAGCCAGACGGGTAGAAGCACGGAAAATTTGAAATTAAACGTGAAGTATCGCGGTTAAATTCCAGATGTGGTGTTTTCAGTATTAGAAAGTGTTTGGAAAATGGTGTACAACTTTTTAAACATAATCATACATTTTTTCATTAAACCAGAGCGATTTTAATTGAAAGTGCATTTGAACTTATTTTTCAACGACCATTCCAAGTCTGTAATTATTTTTTATGAACGCTATTTGGTAAAAAAGTTAGCTCACGTTTCACAGTTTTGTACAGGAATCCCTATGTCGCATCTTATAAATAACTCAGTGTATACACATTGCGCAGTGTTTCTAGGCAAAGTTTATAATGACTCATTTCAATGTACAGGAACAGTATATTATTCAACGAGCATGGCTATTATTCACGGAGGTGAGTTTATGTCGTGAACCGGAGGCGAATGATATATATCTTCATAGCCTGATGGTTTACGGCTCTGACTGGCGGAATTTTAGGCATTGGTTCGAATCCGGGTCGCGATGAAACTTTTTATTTAATATAGTATGTCGTTTGTATGAGAAATATTCAATATAATTATGTGTCATGTGACCTTTTCATTATCCACACCTATTATTCACTGGTGAATAATGTGTGTGCTTGAAGAAGCACACGTAAAATGTTAAAATTATCAAATTGTCGTAGACAAAAGCCCATTTTTGGTTCACAAAGTCTTTTTCGAAATCTCCCTACGCAATATAAATCAGTCCATTCAATTTTCATTATTGTATAGAGTCTAACTGTATTAATTAAAATAGATAAAGGTACCAGTATAAAAAACTGAAATAAATTTGATTCGTCTAATCGGCAAATACGGGAATTAGGTGACATTAAATTGCATTAGATTTGGCTTAATGGTCGTATGTGGTTATAAGGGAGGGTGGAAATATAAAAGATTATCAGTGTCGCATGAAGCATATTTTTTCTGGGGAAATAAATGATCGTATTCCATGTTATTCCTAACGATACTCTCGATTTCAGTAGTTTTAACTGAAAGTGTACAGTATTGTATTGTGTGATGTTCAAATTGAATGGAATAATAAAATATTTGTAATATAAAAATGACAGAATGGTATAGGTTGAGAAAGAAATAAAATTGAAGAATATGTATTAACAAAAAAAAGAGATTGAAAATATGAAGTAAAAAGAAGATGACAGGAGACATTCATTCTAGATAAGAGGATTTAAAAATTATTATAATCAAGAAAATTTTGTTGGAAAGTGGAACATTGCGTTATATCTAAGTACATATTATTTCTAAAGATTAGAAATCTGGGAAATAAATCGAGACAGTAAGATGAGGAAATAGACAAAAAGGATACTGAAAGCCAGCATAGCCTTGTGTGCCCTAGAAAATACGATAAAATAAAAATTATTAACAAGAATCAGACAAAGTTCAGACTATACAAAACATTCATACAACCTACCCTATTATATGGAAGTGTAGCTTGGAATTTAAATAAAAAGAATAAATATAACGGAAGAATTAAGGATGCGGGGCAGTGGAGAAGATCGAGCAAAGAAATCCAAGTAAAATTCAAGTAAAATTCAAGCACAGTAGCATCAATAGTTAGTACCTGTGGGTGGGATGGATGTCGACAGCTGTGTGGAGAAAATGCTTTTTTGTGGTGAAAGAGGTGAGAAAAAAGGAGTAGAAATGGATGGATGATGTTGAAGAAGACTTGAAACAGTAGGGAATAGAGGACTGGAATACGATTGCAAAAGATCGATTAAAATGGAGAAATATGTATAACAAAAAATAGTAGAAGCTATGGGCCTATGCGGCCGAACACGCTGTTCTATATACAGAGTTCGGCAAAAGTCCGGGATCGGACAAGTATCGAAGAAAATATAAAATTTTTGTAAAATGTGTTTATACCACAGATTTTACTTCAATGTCAACTATAATTTGTAAATATTTTGAAATATACAGGGTTTTACAGTTTTGAGTAGGTACCGAACTTTTTTTTTTATTCAAATGGATCTTTGGCTATCTAATGGAAGATTTAAGAAGATCACATTTAGACTTCCAGAAAATGTAGGGCTTTGTATAGAGTGGTTAAAAAGATTTAGCCAATTTCACAGAAAAATCACTATGTCTTAGGTAATGAAAAAGCAGTTTGAATGCCTACCAGTCGAAACCAAACAATTTAAAACTAACATGACTGTTGTCGAGTAAAAGGTTTTTGGTGAAAAGTTTCTAAAAAGCGGTGAAACAGTAGTGGAAGGGAAAGGATGCAAGATAAAAAATGGGGTTGGATAACTGGATTCACATAAATAAATTGGCTCATTTTTTGACACCAGCTGGATGGAAATTGGAAGAAAAATAAAAAACCTAATTTCAACAAAGAAAAAGTTATTAATAAAAAAAGTTAAGACATATGGCGTGGGTCAGCACTCCACATTTAAGAATAAAAAAATATTTTTCCTCAACATTAAAAATAGTATATTATACACCAAGGTGGTGAATACTATTATTATTGACAAAGCACCAAAACTATTTCGCGAGTGACTTTGCCTCGAGCGGAATAAGGTGCGAGGCTTATAAATGTCTTCACCACCATGGTGTATATACAAGTTTCTCCACTACTAGCCAAAATTAAGACAGAAATTAAAAATAATTCACAAACGCACCGCACCCCGAGAAGCGTTTACTACGTCGTCTGACTATCGTCGACTATATTATGAACGTACTCGTTATGTCATCAGTCATTTTTGGTTGAGCGCGAATTTTAAGCTAATCGCATTTTTATTCAAATATCCTTATCTTGATAGGTAATTTCAAGCAGCAAATATGTTAAAGACTATCTCCTGGGTATACAAAATTATGTTGCACAAGTTTTTGTTGAACTACTTACTATCCCTGAAGTCTCAAAATATTTGAATTTGTCCATTATTGACATAGGTTAATAATAGAAAAAATTATTAACCACTAATAGAGAAATTCAACTTCTCAGTTGTCTAGAAGAATCAATAATAATTGTCAACTTCACAGCTAGTAGTGGAAAAAATATGTTATAACTTTCTCGCGTCACTAAGAATGGACCGAAAACCAAAACAAAACTCAAACATTTCGTATCCTGCTTAATAGATGCTCTCTAGTAGAGCAATAAGTATCAATGTAGAAGACATCACAGTAAGAGGACTGGTCATGAGGGGATGTCCACAAGGAGGAGTCTTATCACCCCTTCTGTGGAACATAGTCCTAGACACCCTGATTAATCACCTCAACAACAATGGATTCTACACAATTGCATACGCAGATGACATAGTTATCTTGCAGACTGGCAAATTTGTGAACACACTGTGCGACAGAGCGCAGGATGGGCTTAAATTAATTGAAAAATGGTGTAAGGAACACTCACTGTCGATCAATCCCAGAAAGACTGAGATGGTCCTTTTCACCAGGAAAAGAAGTTTATCGGGTTTGAAACCTCCCGAAATCTTCAAAAGCAAACTAAACTTTTCGGAAGAGGTGAAATACCTTGGTATTACCCTCGACAGGAAACTAACATGGAACTCTCATCTACACAACAGAGCAAAAAGAGCATATGTGGCTTATGAGCAGTGTCGGAGGACAGTGGGACGCACATGGGGTCTGTCACCCCGTGTGGTCACCTGGATCTACACTGCAATAATAAGACCCATGTTAACGTATGGAGCAATTGCATGGGGACCGAAAGTTCTACAAGCAACGGCCATCCAAAAATTATATCAAATACAGCGAATGGCTTGTCTGAACATCACAGGAGCCATGAGAACAACACCAACCGCAGCAATGGAACTAATTACTGGTCTGACCCCTCTGGACTTGCACGTCAAGGAGGTTGCGTTAATGGCCATGGTACGATTGCGCACGGCTGGTGTAAACCCCGAAGTAGGAGTGGGCCAATTGAGGTTGAGCCTATGGCAGGAAGCGCTCACTGCGCTACCTCTGCTGCAGGCAGCCAACGATGCAATTGAACCCAGGTTTCTGTTTAACAAACCCTACAAAATTCAAATAAAACAGAACACAGAACCAGACGCTGCAAATGCAATACGCATTTATACAGATGGTTCAAAAATGAAAGAAGGCTCAGGATGTGGAGTTTACTCGAGAGCACTGAGCCTCAAGATTAAGTGGGGAATGGGAAACAATACCAGCGTGGTTCAAACAGAACTGGCTGGTATCTCAATTGCCACAAAAGAACTAACCAGAAGAGGAATTTCTGGAAAAAACATAACAATCTGCACTGATAGTGGACAAGCCCTATTAGCCTTGAACAGACAACGTGTTATATCGAGGCTAGTACTAGAGTGCCACCAAGATTTAGCTGACGCCTCGGCAGATAACAATATTATCCTGAGGTGGGTTAAAGGGCACGACAGGAGTAAAGGA
This sequence comes from Galerucella pusilla, assembly GCA_910591695.1. Lineage (NCBI taxonomy): Eukaryota > Metazoa > Arthropoda > Insecta > Coleoptera > Chrysomelidae > Galerucella > Galerucella pusilla. The sequence continues at coordinate 101,906 of CAJUYI010000022.1, read as the reverse complement.
AATCGCATTGCTGATTCTTTAGCCAGGGAAGCCGCTGGACTGAAAATTCTAGGACCCAGTGACACCTACGGCCTAACGACTTCGACAATTGCGGAACTAGCCAAACGTTACACCCATGCTCAATCCCTTAAGAGATGGGATGGAATCAAAGGATGCAGTCTTGCCAGGATCACCCTGGGCGACCCTGGAAAGCTGGCGCCGAAGAAATATTTGGCGATGACCAGGAAGAACCTACGTTTAACAGTAGGATTTCTGACTGGTCACTGTCAACTAAGGAAACACCTCCATACTATGGGGTTAGTGGACACACCTCTATGCAGGATGTGTGAACAGGAAGATGAAACTGTCAGGCATGTCTTATGCGAGTGTCCGGAGTTATCGTCAATAAGAGAGTGTGTGTTCGGTGAGTCTTGGCCTACACCTGCCGATATAAAGGAGATGTCTCCTAGTGACCTGACCACCTTCCTGAGAAGGACAGGATGGACAATGACCTAGGAGGACAACTCCTCGGGAGGATGTACAATGGGTCACATGTGGCCTAAGTGCTGTGAGCCTACACACTCACCCTCCCCACTCTACAGATACAGATACAGATAGATGGTTTTGGGTTTGTTTCAGTTTTGGTATTGGTCTTTCAGGTTCTAGAAAACATAAACTCAATTGTCGTTTTATTGGAAAACCGCGTGAAAAGATATTATAAAAGTTTCAAGACCACATTTTTACTATTTTTCTTTGTTATGATGTCCTCATTTTGGGTGATGTTCAATTAGAGTTATTATTTTTGCTTCATAATTCAATTATATTAAATGTTATTCAAAAGTATGTTGGTATATTTCTAGTTTACTGAAAATTGTATAAGGTTCACCCAACAACAAAAATATAAAAAATGTAGCCAGCAGCGTTGTCAGATGTTTCAATTTAAATAAAATAGAGCAACCCTTCATTATAAATAAAACACTTTTTAAGAGTAAACATTTCGTTTTTATTTGCCCACCCGGTTCATCACCGACTGTTCTACTATATGTCTTACTTGAACTATGCTGTGTATATAACAGATGGTCATTGACAGGTTAACCCAGAAATAAAAATCCACCTCAATCAAAATCATCCCTAACAGTCTCAGCCAGACTAAAATATCTTTTTCAGAAACAAACACACTTAACCTATTTTAAAAAATTAATAATTAACTGTGAATTTCCTTTTGTTATAAGTACCGTTAAGAAATATATTAGCATCAATTTGCTATACAGTTAAACTGATCTAGGAAACAAAAAAGGCAAAAGGGGTTATTCTACCTACCTTGATTTTGATGAGGGAGCGATTATATCGTTTCGAAAAATATTTATCTCAAAAATTGCGTTCTTCTATAACGGTAAACGAAATACCCGACACCATCTAAACTCTATCTGGAAGATGTGAAAAAGGGTTCGCAACCCATTTTGTTGATTTTTTTTTGTGCGTGGGAACGTCTTCTTTTCATTTATAATGGTTTGCTACCTGTCTGTCGTTTGGTTAATTGTATGTTTTTTGAGATTTATGATATTCCAAGTAACACCTGTACGACGAAGAGAAAAAGGAGGACGATTATAAAAAAATGTATCAAAAACGTATGAATAATGTGTATAAATGAACTAAGAATGTGGACATTCTTAACACCACAGTAGTATAAGCTGGGCCATAATATTATAGTCCGCCGTAAAAGGGTGGTCCACTAGAATAAGTAAAGTTCCTTTCACCATCTAAGAAACTGACCTGACTTGAGATGGGATAATGACATGCAATAAAGTCATAAAGCCGTGACAGGGTCGTATTTATTTTGTTGGCGAATAATAAATTATCACCTGGAAACTCTATAAGAATTTTGGGTCATTCTGCACTTAGTACTTTTTCTTTTTCGTCAGAGATAGTGACGCTCTGAACGGTAAATCCAAAAAGTTTTATAGTTTCATCGCATTTCAAGCATAAATCAAGTCAAGTCAGTTTCTTAAATCGTGAAAATAATATATTTTCTCCACGAATAAATAATAACGCACAAATTATTTTTACATATTTAGCTGCATAATGATATAAATTCTTCAGACCAGTGAATAATAAAAAGAATTCACTCTCGTTAGCCAATCACATTCTATTATTATCAGAATTGACGCTAAATTAAATCAAAATTAATAAATCAAATCGTCTCTTTAAAACGTCAAATACGTAAGAACGCAAATCGCTTCTGACAGCGCGTCGTTTGAAACGTCAAAATAATTATAAAATCATAATTTTAGGTATTATAAGAGAAAAAAATGGAAAACAGTAGCGATAGTGAATTTGTACGCCTCCCGGAATTAATTTCATTTATAAATGTAAGGGTTCCGATTAAAAATATGAGTTACGTATACATATATATTTTTACTCTTTACATTTTTATAAATATGCTCTATAGCCTAGTGGTGGCTGACTATGGCGCGGACGATCGAGGTTCGATCCTCACTGGAAGTTTTTTCTTTTTAGTCGTGGAGAAAGTATAGTCTTTTACTTTTGTAGAATGGCTATTATTCACTTGGATGATTCCTTCTTCATCCGCGTGAATAATAGCCATCATTCTGCACTCGTTGAAGAATATACTATTTTTCCAATACTAGAGGTGAAGTTAACAATTATTGCTTTTCTCTATTAGTGGTTAATAATTTTTTCTATTATTAACCTAGGTCAATAATGGACAAATTCAAATATTTTGAGAATTCAGGGATAGTTCAACAAAAACTTGTGCAACATAATTTTGTATACCTAGGAGATTCTCTTTAACATATTTGCTGCTTGAAATTACCTATCAAGATAAAATTATTTGAATAAAAATGCTAACTGTTTAAAATTCGCGCTCAACCAAACATAACTGATGACATAACGAGTACGTTCATAATACAGGGTGTTTTCAAATGACACAACGTTTGCATGTAGATTCCTCTTGTAAAATTGGACAAAATGATATAAGGATTAAGGGGTCCAGCACATTTACTTTTCGAAGTACAGGGTGTTGAAGTTTTAAAAACTTAGTTTTAATTCGATAACTTCAAAATGGATGGATAAATTGATTTGATATTTGGCAGGTTGTTTTTAAATGTGAAAGGGCATATAATAACCCTCACATATCAAAAAATTTGTAGTTTTCAAGATATTTAATGATTTTATGGAGTATGCAAGATCACTTTTTAATAATTAATTTTAAAAAAAATTTCTTGCAGTTTTTCCAATAACTACCAATTAAGTACTTATGGTTGGAATATGTAACAGGAACTAATTTATGGAAAAGCAATGCATCCAAAACATTCGGAGAAGACTGTTGAAAATATTTTGTTATCTTATTAATAAAACATTTTCTCATCGAAAATCGCATACGTTGGAAAGACTGGCGATTGCCGGATATAATTGCTGGTAGCTGCATGGATTCTTTCAATGTTTTTTTTAAATAAAATCACATTTTTGGACAAATATTTTCAACAATCTTCTCCGAATGTTTTACATGCATTGCTTTTCCATACATTAGTTCCTGTTACATATTCCAACCATAAGTACTTAGTATAGTTATTGAAAAAAAATACAAGAAAAATTTTCTCAAATTAATTATTAAATAGTATATTATGTAATGATGGTTATTGATACACAAGCATTAACCGGGAAACGAAACGAGCCAAAGGCGAGTTTAGTATGGTTAATGCGAGTGTATTAATAACCATTACATGAGAGTTTCATACACTATTTTTTCTATGGAGAAATTTGATTTAAAAAATATAAAAAAGGCACGTACAGATCGAAAACAACCTAACCCAACTGTGCTACGGGACCACATTGTTGAACTAATAGCATTAAGTGTATAAGTATGTAACTATTATACAAAATCAGTAATAAATTATCGTAAACAAAAATTAATAAGTTTAAATATGTATTTACCTTGGTCATTAAGTATTTTTGGTCTGTTGTTCGATATTTCTTTTAAGAACTGACGCATAAAACACTGTCAAACATTCTACAGAAAATATTGGGTCTGCCTACTTGGGTATTTGAAAATCTAGATTTCTATTGGTCAATTTAATTAACAGCTTATAGTATAGGAGTAGAAAAAAGTGATTTTGCAGACTTCAAGCCTCTACATATGCTAGTAGTGGAAAAAATTGTGTATGCACCATGGTGTTGAAGACATTTATAAGCCTCGCACCTTATTCCGCTTGTGGGAAAGCCCCCCGCGAAATAAACTTGGTGCTCGGTCAATAATAATAGTCTTCACCACCTTGGTGTAAAATATACTATTTTCCGCTACTAGCTGTAAATTTAACAATTATTATTGCGTCTTCCAGCCCTAATAATTTCATACAGACTATAATTTCTCTCGCCTGGATTTAAAAACACTCTGTATGTGGTTGGAGTATTTCATATCGCAGTTGAACAAAATCTTCGCATTTGAAAACACACTTTTATGCACCCTTAATATTAGGAGAATAATTTTTAAGGCCATAAACAATTATTTAATTTTAGTCTGCCAGATTATCAACCTGTATAGGTCCACCTGTTTCAAACAAAGAATTCAGTCAGACAATGAAAATACGGATAGCTTTTTGCCTCTAGTAGAGTGTCATTTCGATTTTATATAGCTTGTTTTTATTGTTATATTTATAGATGTGGAAGAAACATTTTTTATGGTGAAAATGATGAATGTCGGAATTATCAGAAACACAAAATTGCTGACATTTCACGGTATTTGTGAAAAATTACGGAAATGGTGAATGGACGTAGGCCCTAGCATGCAATTTCGCTAGTTTTTCGTCCTTATACTTTTTTATCTGCTAATTTTAGTTGCTAGTTAGTCAATTTTTTGGATTTCTACAAAATTTCTAAATACGCTGTTTTCATACCGCAGTAGCTACTCCTTAGAGGAAAAATAGAAGATGTTTCAAAATAAATGGAAGGAGCTGTACGTTCATAATCTATGGGTTAGGTGACAAGTGAAAACAGACAGTACGTCAGTCAGTCGTCTAGGGAGAAATCACCTCCAACGATTAGGGAGCTCCCTACCGATTTGTAGATCGATATTAAGCGTTTTCGATTATTTACTTTTGGCTGCTAGTAGCAGCTCCTAGTGACTGAATTCCGTTCGTTTATTACCGAGCGTGACACCTAGTCTTACCTTCCCCTTGTCCCTCAAGCACATACCGAAAAGTATGAGCTTCAAGCCACGGACATTAAATATTTGACGTTTGTCCGGTTTGACGTTTATTTAAAGGTTAAGATTGTGCCGATTACGATTTAAGACGATTTAAACCTTACTAAAAATATCTAAATATGCAAAATTTTATTATCAAAAACATTATAATTGAAAACTGTTCTTTTAACAACACAGGAAATACATTGGCAATGGCACATGTCAGGTGGTTTTGAGGATCCTAAAAAATCGTGTTCGATTTGCTCAAAAGTCGTGACGACTGAGGCGTCACGCACATGTGCTTGAAGCCCAAATAATCGAAAGCAACAACTGTCAAAGGTTGATTTTGATAAGTGATTTGTTAATTTTACGTTTATTGCAGAAAAATATGGATAGAGAAATGTTTTTAACTTCAACTTTAACATAATAACCAGTGATATTTGAAAATCTTCTCTTGATGGAATCTGGTAGCTAACCTTAACCCTCAAAATACCGATTATCGGCGCCTTAACCTCTATAAACAAGAACATGTGGACATATACGAATTTCGCATATCAGGATAATAATTACAAATGTTTGAAAGTTTGAAAATAAGTTTTACTGGTGGAAATGTCAATCTGTATCGGATTACTTGATTTCTGTTTTATTAATGACAAATCCAGACTATTATTATTGACCGAACACCAAAATTATTACGCGAAGGGCTGTGCCGGAATAAGGTACGAGGCTTAGAAATGTCTTTACCGCCATGGATTATATACAATTTTTCCACTACCATCCACATTTAAGACGAAAATTAAAAATAATTCACAAAACGCACAAAGTACACTGTCAGTTTTCGATATATTATAAACGTACTCGTTATGTGTCATCAGTCAATTTTGGTAGAGCGCGAATTTCAAACTAATATTCAAATAATATCTTTATAGGTAATTACAAGCATCAAATATGTTAAAGACAATCTCCTGGGTATACAAAATTATGTTGCACAAGTTTTTGTTGAACTACTGAATTCTCAAAATAGAGGAATCCAACGGCTAGAAGAAGCAATAATTGTCAATTTCAGATCTAGTAGTGGGAAAAATATTTTTTCTACGACAACCTCGATAAATGTTCATTCCATAACCGTAACTTCAATCATAAACATGCACATTTTGTACAGAATTTCATTTTTGCATCGGCTGCTAGGCAAGTTGCTAAGTAACATAATATGCGAAATGGAATATTTCGTGTTAGTTCTAGGTTCACTCAAAAAACACGACGACTACGGCTTGTCAAATTATGACGTCCAGCGACAATTTGATGAAATGTCATCAGATCGTCAAAGTTTTAGTAGGTAACGAGTAATTTCATAGTTATTTTCTATAAATACATTTTTATAGGCTTCTATTTCTGTGTACCTATTAGAAATAGCAATAAAGAAAATATTTACATATTTCTTCAATTTATATTTTAATTCTGATAGAAAGCCCATTAGCGGCGAATTCGGAGTAATGAAATATTATCAGTTTATTTATTTCAAAGTTTTTGCAATCTATACATTAAACATGAACGATATGTTGTCATAGAAAAAGTATAGTAGGTATAGTGTAACTATTGTTAATGTGATGACCCATATTTTTATTCCGTTTGAAGGAAAAGCCGCCAAATGGCGTGCATATAATTCCTTTATAAATTCGAATATTAAGAAATAATGCTTTTCAAATGTAATTCAAATTAATAAAGTGGATAAAAATTAACCTGCATAAAATATGTAATACAATTCAAGGTCATCACATTGACATTAGATACACTATATGCAATTCGCAACAAAATGGGCATCATTTTGTGCTCATTACATAATATACTATTATTAGGCATTGAAAATTCCTTTAGCACTAAATGCAGCGCTCCATTCGAAGTGCTCATGCGAAAAATTCTATTTCCCAAACACGTAAGGTTAATAACACATTAGAAGTTTTAAAACTTTAATTAAACATACATAGCAAAATCAGAAAACAAAAATGGTCAAAATAAAGGAGACACGTTCAAGTTGAATTAGTAATTTATTATCCAAATCGTAGTCGAATAGGTTAAATACATAGCAGAAGGTTAAGAAATTCTATCTATTGATAAAACATGCACAAACAAACAATTTCTGTAATAAAATAGAATATCGCATAAATTGTGATATATCTTATCGCATATGTACATAATATGTGTATACATATAAATACAATTCAAGGTCTTGGAGATGGGTTATTGGCCTCTGTATCGTATGTAAGTACTTACGTATTATACCAATAGTGCGAGTTGTTTGTGCCAACCAATGAGCGCTTTTATAATGCAAAATATTCCACTGATTACCACGTATTAAGTTTGCGTTTGGATATTTTTTAGAATAGAATTTTATTTGTTATGCATATGCAGTGTGCTGGTTCACTTGGATTTGCGGCAGATAGGAAACTTTTTTCATTATTAATTATACGAAAAAAGTTATATTTAATAAAAAGCTTTGAATGGTCTACAAATTTGAATGCAACAATCAGGTAGCGAAGTTTTTAAATCATACGCCAGGTATATTGAAAAATATGAATTTTATTCAATAGTAAAATACATTTTTCCACTACTATTATAGTTGAATTTGAAGTTGAAAGTTGAATCTATTAGTGGTTGATAATTTTTTCTATTATTAACCTGGGTCAATAATGAACAAATTCAAATATTTTGAGAAATCAGGGATAGTAGTTAAACAGAAACTTGTGCACCATAATTTTGTATACCCAGGAGATTGTCTTTAACATATTTGCTGCTTGAAATTACCTATCAAGATGACATTATTTGAAAGAAGATACCCTTAGTTTAAAACTCGCTTAACCAAAAATGACTGATGACATAACGAGTACGTTCATAATATATTGAAAACTGACAGTGTACTTGTCAGTCAGACGACGGGGTAAACGCTTCTCGTAGTGCGTTTGTGAATTATTTGTAATTTTTGTCTTAAATTTGTCTAGTAGTGTTCATTTATTCAATTACCAATGATCTAGAAGTTTCACGCAAATAAAATTTGTAACATTCACAGGATATCTAAAATATGCAGTTTTTTGAAGAATATTCTTCATTTTTTTATTTAGTTTTTGTACAGATCTCAACGTATTGTTTAATGTAAATCTAGTTCGAATATTGAATTGATCCACAATTTTTTCATTTCTCTCTGATAAATACGGTATTATTATGATTTTACAAATTATGTTAGCTGAATTATTGATATTATTGTTATTATTATTGAATTAACTATATTTCTAATTTGCTTGTCTATAAATTCTGTTGGGTAATTATTGTTATTTAAAACTGATTTTAGTAACGTTTTCTCCTTTGTGGAAAATATATTGAAAACACATCAATACAATAATAAACCATTATTTCATGAAATCATTTTCTCTTAGGATTATACCTACCGATAGTTATTTTAAAGAATAATTATTTGATTTAAATATTTAAAATTTTTTCAAAGCTGCATTTTATATTCATATGAAGAGCGACTTATTTTAAGACCTGCACTGTATATTACACTATACAGTGAACATTATATCTAATATTTTTGATTAAAAAACTCATAATAACAACACCAACAAATCATAATACATGTTAAACCTTGTGTTACACAGAAAGAAAAAGTAGCCACTATACAATCAAAAAATGGATTGAATCAATCATTCTGATCCATAAAACTCAGCCGATACGCAATGTGATTAAGACAATCACTTGCATGTAATTGACTAATCACCAAGTATTAATACAATCACACAAGTTATTGATTCGTTGTATGTATGAAGATCGATATTGATGTCTACAGATCAGTAAACAATCATTGTAGACATCAATCCAATCGTTTCGTTTATTAACTTGAAGAACAAACTTGATCCCCTCTGTCCAGTAAATAATCATCATCAACATTAATCCAATCATTTTGTTTATCAACTTCAAGAACAAACCTGATCTCCTCTGTCTAGTAAATAATCATCATCAACATTAATCCAATCATATTGTTTATTAATTTGGAGAGCAAAATTGATCACCACTAGAAATTAACATAATCGTTATTGTAATTGATTTAAACGTTATATATTTTGGACTTGATTGAAATATACAATAAGTTCGAAACGTGTACGTATCCTTCGTGGCTGCCTATATTTTTTAGAGATGAGTGCTCGCCTGCAATGTTTTCAACAATAATAATGTGTGCATGATTGAACCAATAGCTTATCAAATTAATCAAACTCATTATCTGCTGACATTATACATCAAAATCATCAATTCAATCCATATTTTTGTATTAAAGAGCGCTTGTACTGTAGAGCCTATAAATTGTAGCTCATGCAAGACTTACCTTGTTCCCAAAATTAGCTGTGTGAATCATGAATTCAGGCATTAATGAAGACCTTAAACTTTTTGCAGCTGAGAAATTTGTGCTAGTCCTACTTTAGCTGGATAAATATTTAGAATTGGTATAGTTTAGAAACTATTGAAATATGCGCATACAGTAGGTAGGTACCTATTATTTTTGTTTATAAAAGGTAATAGGAAAATGGGTTATAATAAAAAAAAAGTTAAAATTATAATCTGATATATTTCTATTGTTCTTCAAATATTCTCAGAGTATATTCACTTTTGCGCATGATCGGTCATTCTCCAACTTAAAAAAGTGTATTTCAAAAATATGTTCACTCCATTCCCATTTTACTGGTAGGTACTACATAATCATGTAGGCTCCACAACAAGGTGGCATCACACCCATCTAAATTATCTAAGATAATAGATTTTCATTTGTAAACTACGTTTCAGGTTATGCGTAAAACTATAAATTCTTACTTTCATTATCAGTTACAGTCGTCAGTCTATCCAACATTGTTTTGATGTTTTTATCTTTGACGTGCTGCTCATCTCCAAGAAAGGATAATATTGCAGGAAATTCAGATCTCCAATCCACAAGTGTCCCTTTGTTATGAATGATGCTCCACATAATTTTTAGATCACTTACCTACCACTTACACTACGAACACTGTAATAATTTTAATGCAAAATCAAAAATCAAAAATCAAAATTGTCACCAACGCGAAACCACATGTTTTCACTCGAAAACAAATCAGAGTCTCAGCTCAGTTGCAATTAGCGTCTGGCTATTTCAACAGGTATCTAGGGTGGGTTTTACGGAAAGTCAATAATTCTTGGTAATTATCGTAATTATTTAAAGTATTAAAATGATCAAAACAGTAGCATTAATTCAATCAAAAAAGTGATTGGTTTATTTACTTTGGAAATGGATTTGAGTTCAACCGTTTTATTCAATCACTTATACATCAACTTAATGCATAGCTGTGATCAAGTTGTTCTTTAGAGGTTAATTATCACAGACATTATAACAATCATTGAACTCCTTACATTCATCATAAAAACATTATATTGATTTCCGTAAACATCAATAACTGTGCGCTAATGTGATTAATACAATCACCTTATTAATAGTAACGATGATACCAAAATAATTATAGTAATGCTTAGTTTGATCAAATAGATCAAATTTGTGATTAAAATCGATCTATTCCGGTCAATACAAGCTGGTGATTCATATAAGGTTCGATATTTCTTTCTGTGTAAACAAGTTATTTTTTTTTACTCGAACGTTTAATTCCATCGAAATAAATAAAATGAACATAGTTTATACCAAAAAAAAATTATTGGCAGCTGCACGTAAAATTCTTCAATACGACCTTTAAATTGTTGAATATAATGGATAGTATGCAGGAGTGCAGGTGAAATGCATCTTTAATATATAGAAGCGAGGAAGAGAAGGACGGGTGTTGGAATTCTCAAATTATATCTTCCCGACTAGGCAGATACTAAACATGAACAGAAGATTATATTATGATACAAAAATCCAAGCTGCTTTGAATATTCAATACAAGTTAAATACAGGAAAGAACCTATTCACCTGGCGATCTTTTAAAGTAGTAGAAAATTCATTAATTTTAATTCCAAATCAAATAACAAATGGAGAAGGCATGCTCTATGCGCACTTGAATAACATCGAAGATATGAGTTGAAAAAATTGACCAATTTTCCATTTTTTTTTAAATTTTCTTGGCTCGTAATTACAAATTACTTCGCTGAAAATGCGTAATATTCGTATTTATACAGTAATGCTCTTTATTAGCTAAATAAACAAAATTAGAAATTTCCGAAGCAGGTCGATTTTTAATTTTAATTTATCATTTTTTCAAATTATAATCTCATAGGATGAACCATCATTTTTTCAAATGGAATCCCATTTTTTTTTTAATTTCCGGATTTCACTTGCCGAGCTTCAAATTGGTACAGGGTGGGCAAAAATGCAACAATGTCACTCAGAAAACTTGTGATTAAGGTAACGTTTTTGACACTTGGTATTTAATATACTATTATTACATTCAGAAACGTATAACTATCCATAAACAATTTTCATAATTTTTTTAAATCTTGCCCACCCTGTATCAATTTGAAGTGTTATACATTTTAGGAATCAGCTAAGCAAACGAAAGAGGGTTCTATTTATATCCCTGTATTTTAGTTTATAATTTTAAAAAATAGTAAATTATCAAAAATCGACCTGTTTTGGAAATTTATAATTTTATTATTTATTTATTTTCAATAACGAATTTATGCTTACTTTATGGACGCACTGTATTATCTACAATTAATTTTTTGACAACATTAGGATTACTTAATAAAATTTCGTGTTATTAACAACAAAACTGCAATATAGTAGTTTGTACTAGTGCGCAAAGCGTCATTTTTCCCACGAGCGCAGAAGTTTGTGGTCGAGCCGTAAGGCGAGTGATGCAAATCAAGCGAGTGGGAGAAGTAATTTGCGTACAAGCTGTACACAATAGTTTTTCTACAACCACATTTATTAATTAAAGAAATACAGTAATTTATATATAGTTATTTTATTTAAACTTTGAACAGAAATATGTGAAAATGAATAGAAAAATCAGTTGAATGTATAATTAATTGTAAAATTTGAACAATTTTGTATTATTATTATATAATCATTATTTTGATCTTGGTTCAAATTCCTAAAATAATGTTTAATAGGTTAATGTATTTAATAAATAATGAAAAAAATAGTCTACTTACTTTTGGTTTAAATTTAAAAATTGTTAACCAATAAGAAGTTCACTATTGAGTTATCAAAAAAAGTTGACAGGCCATAGGTAGCTTTTGTTTGACATCTCGGTGCGGAAAAGTGCCATAGCGTGTACTTTTCGCATTACTTTTCCAACGGTAATCAAAAGAATTAAGAAAAGGTCTGCTTTGCGAATAAAAATGTGTGTAGAAAAGCGTGTTTTGCATAGTGGTTGTGGGGAAAAATATTTTTTTTCGTTTTAAACGTTTATTAAAATGTCTTGAACGGCCTTTGCAAGTCTGAAATATATCAGGTTCATACTACGTAATGACTTTTTTATTATACTTAACAGAAAATACTACATTTTCAACTGTTTATAGAATACAGTAAATATGACATTTTCGGAACAGCGCACGGAAATTTTTTCCCGATCCCTATTTCCGTGCGCTTAATAATAAACATAGATATCCATAATACTAGATATCCTATGGCAACCCGAAGAAAAAAAAGAAACGAGTAATGTGTCTATAGCAACGATTTATTTATTAATGTAATAGTTAATCAAGAGAACCAAAGCACACACGAACACTCCGCTTCAACATCTTTAGAAGAGTCTTTAGTTCAACAAAAAGAAATGCAAAAGGGATTGAGCTTCAACAATAATACGAATTGTACAATAAATATTACTATTAATAATGTCCAAAATTAATTTTCTTAGAATTACCTACTTGTATTTTTTTTGTTAATTTGAGCTGTATGTACTTACATTTTTACTGTTTTAAAAATAAAAATAAACCCGATTTTCTTAATAATTTTTGCGATATTTTTTGTTTATGTTGATTTCAGGTACCTAAGTATAATAAAAAATATCGTTCATTACTCGTCCAGAAATGGATTTTCCGTTCTTGCATGACTTCCCGAATTTGTCACGCGCGCACGGAAAAATCCTCATTTCTGTACTGGTAATGAAATATACTATTACCTACGACCCCCCCTGTAATCAGTAAATAACACACAGTTGGCATCAATGTAATGATGTCTATTACACACTGTAAAAAAACGCACAGCTGTAAAGTAAATCGCACGGCTTCCCTAGCACCGTCTTAGCAACTGTCAATAGACGTCGACATTTTATTCAAAATTTACTCTTTGAAAACATTCGATATCGCCACGAAAAGCCTCACAGGGCTAAGTATGTATTGATAATAATTAAAAAATGGACTTTTGATTATCAACAATGAATGATTAAACGTTAGTTTTTTAATGTGCTTCTTTCATTGGTAATATTATATAGTAATAGAGATGGAGTTTACCAAACACCTTTAATTATGTAGCTGTTATTTCTTAAGCTTCTTATAAATACAAGTACAAGTAGGTCGTGGGTAAAGTATAGTACGTAACTCGTGTTGTAAAGCATTTTACGCCCTCACGGAATTACGCACTCGCCGCTACGTGGCATCGTGCGTAACTTTTCCATTCGTGCGTAAAATTCTTCTTACCACACACGTTTCGTAATATACTATCACTTCTACTAGGATTTTTGTCAAAAACTCGCTTCGCCTAGCCTTCGGAGTCAAACAAAAACAAACACAAAACAGGCCTAAAACTCGGCTCTTGGGAAAAAATAGTGCATGATGAAAGAAGAGATTCATTATGATTAAAATTATACATTTTCATTACACGAGGTGTCGATGGATGCAAAACAACATTTTGATATTACAAGAGGAATGACTTTCAATTGAAAACAATAAATAGCGATATTTACAATGTAAGGACAAAACAATTCAGAAAATTTTTGATGTATGTCCATCGAAAGTACCTAATTATTTTATTTGCATTTGTTAGTGAATTTTATTTTTTTATTTATATTTTATATTTTTAAATGTGTGCTTGAAATATGCGAAAAGTAGCATCAATAAAAAGAAACGGATAATAAATTCTATTAAACAATAAAAGTCTATAAAATGGTCACAACTATAAAATAAAAAGTAGTCGAATAAACAATAGGAAATGACAAATTTCGTAAGTAAAAATAATGATAGAAATATAAAAGGTAACTTTACCCACTTTGAAAAACAAAACTGCATTCACTCCTACACTCACCCATTCTTCCATAAATCTATGAATTTAAAGTAATCTTGAAATTTTTTATGGATATTAAATTAATTCCGTTTGTTTTTTTCATTGCTTATCAGAGATACAGCCGTGGTTCTCCTTTATTTGGTACTTTTTGGCTGATTTTTGTGATTTTCAACATTTATAATATTCGAGGTCTAAAAAACTGACCTGACCTGAGATAGGATAATGACATGAAATAAAACCATAAAACTATTAGCTGTTACAAGGTCGTATTTTTCGGAACTGTTTTTCGGGTAGTTCCTAAATTAAAGCTTGGTTTTAAATAAAGATTATTTCCCATTTTCATCACATTATACAATAATTTAGTTTTTCCATGGTCGGAAGTAGAAATCAGTGTCTATGACATCAAAATTAAAACAGAAGTAGTCAATTATTCCCAAGGGAGTATAATGCTCCCAAAGTAGTTTACATTATGAAGAACGTTTTTCATGCAAAAAAAAGATAACATTGAAATTATTTATTGACATTTAAATCAAATGTTACATTTGCTTATTGCAATATTTGCAGCCTCCACAAGCTCTTCCGACTCACAATTATTATTCATTGTGCACTAAACAAACTTTAAACTACACCAAACTAGCACCTTAATTCGACAATTCTTTTTGTTCGTTTATTTTGTAGTTATTATGACAATAACTCAACGACTACTAAATAAATGCTCAAATCCGAATACAATAATTATTCTGGTGCTACTTACTTCATTATTACAAAACATGTGTTTTTAAGTTAATTAGACCGTGGAAAAAATAGTATATACCATTCGGGAGAGATGTTATTTTTTTCTTGGTGCATTGTAGCCATCGGGCTTCAAATTGCACCTCTGCCAAAATAACGCATTTCTGTACTATCTTTCTTCCATTATATTTTGAGTTGTTTATATATTAGTGTGTCTTACCAGTTTTATTGGATAAACGTATTATTATCGCATTGCTTAAATTTTAATATTACTTTAGATAAATACAACATAAACTAGGTTAAAAAGTTATCACTTAACAACTGTTTATTTTTTCGAATTCGGAATATGATTTTAATTTTTTTATATATCTTTCAGCAATTTATTAGATAAATAATATTAACAACGTTTTTTTTCCACTACTAGCTGTGTTGTTAACAATTTAATTGCATCTTCTAGCCGACTGAGAAGTTGAATTTCTCTATTAGCGATAATTATTATTAACCTAGGTCAATGATGGGCTAATTCAAATATATTGAGAATTCAGGGATAGTATTTCAACAAAAACTTGTGGAACATAATTTTGTATACCCATGAGATTGTCTTTAACTTATTTGATACTTGAAATTACCTATAAAGAAAATATTATTAAAATAAAAATGCCATTAGTTTAAAATTCGCGCTCAACCAAAAATGACTGATGACATAACGAGTACGTTCATAATGTATCGAAAATTTACAGTGTACTTGTCAGTCAGACGACGGGGTAAACGCTTCTCGTGGTGCGTTTGTGAATTATTTTTGTCTTAAATTTGGCTAGTAATGGAAAAAATGTATATAGGTACACTATGGTGGTGAAGACATTAATTATAAGCTTCGCACCTTATTCCACTTGGGGTAAAGCTTCTCGCGAAATAATTTGATGCTCGGTCAATAATAATAGTCTTTACCACCTTGCTGGTGTATTATATACCATTTTTGTTCGAACATAATTTGACTTTAGTTTCATTTATCCTTAAATGGATTTTGAATCTACCTTTTAATGGGATATTTAGTCTTCCTCAGGGTTTGATTGGAAGAATAGTATATTAAGTACCAAGTGACTAAAAACATTACTTTTGTCACGAGTTTTGCGTTATGAAACGAGTGACTGAAGATGTTTTTGACATAAGTTGCTTACTACACTCTTTTTAGTGTTCACTAGTGTTTAAAGGAACGTTTTGCGAATGTCAAACACGTGTTTTAGATGCGGTTTTAGTGACGGAAGTAGAAAAAAAAATTAAACAGAATGAACATGAACAAAAAAACTTATGATTTTATTAAACTGAGCGATGAATTATGTCGAAGAATGCAAAATTTGATGTTTAATACATTTATTTGCATTCAAAGTCTTAAGATATAAAGTTATCTGTTTAATTAGCGTATCAAAATTTATATATTTTTTCAATTTCTAGGAAATATTGTACGTAAATAACGATGAGGAATACATACTGCAATAACAAATATTTGTATTGTGAATACATTTTATTAAAGAAAGAACGAAAGAACGAATGTTGGTGCATACACGTAGTGGATCTAACACTTCTAAGATTAGGAAGGGTCGTTGCCCTTAATCTGTCTAGGCGCTCTTACTCTTTTCTATAAATTCAGATAAATTTGAACGTTAAATTAGCTTAGCTTTTACAAATCAGTGACGTTTCAGAATTGACTAATTTAGGGTACATTAATACTAAAAGTTTGTAAATAGTTTCTTTAATAAGAATATAACATTTTTTATACATTTCTGGGAGTCTTGTAGTTTGCACCTCTTCGAATCTATTTTCAAATTACAAAAAAGAGCTATTCGTTACATTTATGGTTTAAGTAGTAGAACGCATAGAGAGTTTTTCTATTTTAAAAAATACAAAATATTAACTCTGACAGCTCTTTTCATTTTAGAATCCGTGTGTTTGGTTCGCAAACACTTTCACAATTCAACTGAGAGACCACATAGTTACCCTACTAGAAGGAAAAATTTCGATATTTACTTAGCTATACCCACCACTGACCTGGTAAAAAACTCCATCATATTCAATGCCAAAAAATTATTCAATCAACTACCAATAGAAATAAAAGTGGCGAATACATTTAATAAGTTTCGGAGACTGACAAAGGCATTTCTGCTTGAAAGACCTTATTATTCTGTGGCAGAATTCTGCAATCTACCATAGACTTTTGAGTACATTGGCATAATTCAATATTTAGTATAAAGTAAAATATTAATATTGTATTATAATTATAAGCCTAATTTTATTTACTATTAAGATTTTATGGTTAATAAGCCAGTATGTTTGTTTTGTTTTTGTTGTTTATATTTTTTATATACTCGTTTTGTCGCTTTGTCAATAAAATTGTAAGATTTTTTTATGACAATAAAGCTTATCTCTCTCTCTCATTCAATTTTAGTTAGATTGTCAGTTTAACAGTTGACATCAGGAACTTAGCTTGTGAATTTCTAGATGTATGATTATAACTTGTAGGTGGCAAATGGCAATTTAAGGGCAGTATATTTTAATTCCATAAAGAAAATTCTTGTATTTTGCTATTAATCGCCTACGTATCGGACGTGACTATTTTTGATTGATGGTGAAACAATATTAGACAATAATGACATATCACTGCAGTGTATGATATTTCCATTGTTGCATTTACGTTTTTAAAATTTTAAGTTTCTTGTTTTCTTCTAAGTAATCTTCGTGCATGGCATATTGTTTGTAATATTTACACTATGAATATTATTTTTTCGATTTGTCATTGCTTTAGTTTTTTGATGTTTTGTATACACACTATTTGTTGCATTTTTGTATTCAATAAACTTTTTAACTGATGTAGGTTGACTTTTAAAATTTAATTATTACACAAGGTTGATAATACCATATTCACATTGTAATTATTATTTAATTAATACTAATCCCAGCGAAAATTCCTTTGGGATTTAGCAATGCAAATGAGCATAAAACACTATTATTATAAAAGCAAAGTCATCAATATTAAGAATTTTAAACTTGTGCTAGTGCTTCTTGAAAATTAGTTTTTTCTTGCATGCTTAATTTTACTTTTTGTTTTTTAGACTTCATAATTTAATAAAACATTACCACTAAACACTTTGAAGCATCTACTTTCGAAACTACTATGCAGTTTTTCTATAAATATAAAGTTTTTCAAATAATATACTATTATTCACAAGAAATACTTAAATCAGACGTCTTTCAGCAAACCTATAACTTTTTATAGTGTTTAGGATATTATCTAAAAGTTTGTTAACTTTATAATGAACCTATTTCTAAGTGATCCCGATACAAAAGAAAACACCTATGGCTCAGGTAAGAAAGAGAAGGGAGCACAAATGAAGGTGAAAAAGCAGCCTTCGCGTAATAAGCGTAATAACAACAACAATAATAATATTGAAGTATTAACAACAAAAATATTTAACAAATCACATTAAAAATAGAGGCTGTCATTAAGACAATAATGAAAATAAAGTGGGGTCAAAAAATTGAAGCTTCAATGAATGTTCACATGGAAAATCGTATGTATCTTTGTGAAAAATTCAGATGCCAAAAAAATTTTCAAATAAAGTTTGAAGATTAAACCATAATATCTGAAGTACGCTATGTTATATAATTTAATTTTTCAATTTTTTAATATTAATTAGAGGAATTTGGTAAAAAACTTTTTAGTACAGGTTTACGTGGAAAATCGATGAAAATACATAAAAAAAGCTTGTTTCTCAATGTATTTGTAGATACCTCATTTTAGAACACATTTCATATGAATTTTTTTTTCTACATATTGTTTATTTACTATCGTAAAATTAAAAACATGAAAATTACTACTAGAGAAATTTCGTATATTTTAAAACTAATACAGATAAGTACAAATTTTGTAGATAAATGTATTAGCTACAATTTTTGACTGGAACATTTTTCTGTGTTTTCATCATTTAAACAATTAGAGTGAAAAAACAAAAAAAAACTTAACTCAACGATTTTCCGGAAAATCGCATGCCTAACATCGTAAAGTTTTTCCCATGTTAATCATAATCCTTTTAAATACTCAATTTTGTAGGTTTTTTTGTATTTTTTGCGGCATTTTACGGATATTTTGTGTACTTTGACTAGTCTAGTGTGTGTGTGATGGTAGCAATGTCATCAGCAACTACTATTTGCAAAACAGCATTTAAATATTGGCTCTTATTTCTGTCGCGTAATATTAAATTTTTTGTTTCGCTGCCAAATGTATTGGTTTGAATACTTTTAATTTATTGCATTCAGTTTATTATTGTTAGCTTCAATTATTCAATAATAATATCTGCTTCACTGTGTTCCATATTTATTTATTATTAATACAAGGTACTAAAAAGGTTTAACATGCTTCTTTCTTCTTTCGTTCTTTCTTTTATTTCCCCTTTATCTACTGCAATGACCATCACATTTGCTTTGTTTCTGTTAATTTTCATTCCCATTTCTACCAACCATTCCTACAATCCATACTTTAATGTTTTCTTGTAGCTCTTATTCATTTTCTTATTTTATATCAAGTCATTTGAAATTCATAAAAATAGATTAATATTAAAAATCCTTAAATGTGACACATATTTAAAAGCGATTTCCTCAAAATTATAAATAATAAATAAATAACAAAATATTTAGATTATCATAATTTTTTCAGATGCAAAAAAACTAACAAAACATGGTCCCCCATTCTCGCGCACTATTGTAGCAGTTTAAAAAAAATACCGGTGTAACTAGCTTTGAAGAAACGATGTCCTAACGTCCCGTTTGGGAATCGTAGTAAGTAAATTCGCAGCGTTATTTACATACTGGTTTTGATTCTACGTAACGTATTATTTTCAATACAATGCAAACTTTTTTAAGAGACCCCTCTTTTTAACAGAAAGTCTTGCATAATACGCACCTTTTGTATAAGAAATCTACGTAGAATGCAACTTGGATAACATTTTACGAGACCGAAATGTCATTATTAATATCTAATCATTTATTTATCATAAACGGAGAAAGATTAGAATATCCTTGCGTGTAATAGTTTATAGAAAGTTTCACAAATTTTATCGCCTCTTCCGCTGAGCCGACATTGTGTGTGAGAAGAAGCATATCAGCTGATTAGAATAGCAGAACTTTTAACAATACCACAAGTGATAGAATTTTCGCGATAAGTAACTATAACGGTTCATTTTAAAAATGAAACTAAGGTGGGTTCGAGCAAGCTATGATTAAAATCAAATAATTTATATATTAGCTATTTATCCACAACTGTCATGTAACGGGTACGATTTGACACTATTTTCAATGTCATATTGACGAATATTACCGCACACATACTAATACCTACCAGAATTATAGTTATTTACGTAATTAGTGGGATATGGACATTATTATCGCAC
>CAJUYI010000022.1:65975-80925 GCA_910591695.1 Galerucella pusilla | reverse complement strand
ACATAGTTTTCCATATGTAGCCAACTTACGCGGACACACTGTATATACGTAACTCATATTTTTAATCGGAACCCTTACATTTATAAATGAAATTAATTCCGGGAGGCGTACATATTCACTATCGCTACTGATGTCCATTTTTTTCTCTTATAATATGTAAAATTATGATTTTATAATTATTTTGACGTTTCAAACGACGAGCTGTCAGAAGCGATTTGCGTTCTTAGGTATTTGACGTTTTAAAGAGACGATTTGATTTATTCATTTTAATTCATTTTAGCGTGAATTCTGATAATAATAGAATGTGATTGGCTAACGAGAGTGAATTCTTTTTATTATTCACTGGTGTGAAGAATTTATATTATTATGCAGCTAAGTATGTAAAAATAATTTGTGCGTTATTATTTAGTCCTGGAGAAACATATTTAAGAATTCCTAAGGGCCAATTACACCGTTTCTTCTTCTAAGTAATACTTTCGTGAGTGAATCTTGATTTCTTAAGGAAAACTTTGTGTAATTCAACTTTATATAGCTAATAGGCCAAGAAATAGGTGAATTTTTATGGAGACTGTCTTTAACATATTTGCTGCTTAAAATTACCTATCAACATAAAATTATTTGAATAAAAATGCCATTAGTTTAAAATGATGACATAACGAGTACGTTCATAATATATCGAAATCTGACAGTGTACTTGTCAGTCAGAAGACGGGGTAAACGCTTCTCATGGTGCGTTTGTGAATTATTTTTACTTTTTGTCTTAAATTTGGCTAGTAGTGGAAAAAATTGTATATTATTATACACCATGGAGGTGAAGACATTTATAAGCCTCGCACCTTATTCCGCTCCAGGGCAAAGCCACTCGCGAAATAGTTTTGGTGCTCGGTCAATAATAATAGTCTTCACTACCTTGGTGTATAATATATTATAAAATCATGCAGTCTAAATTATACGCATCTCACCATTGTCAGGAACCATTATTGGGCTTATTGGGCAGAACTTTTTAAATACACTGTATTAACCTATTACAACCCCCATATCAAATTAAAAGCGAAGTGAAGCAGAATCCAAGTTTAAACTGAAATACAGGATGTCACATTTAAAATATGAGCTTTTAGACAGCGTTCAAAATTTCACCAAAATATCTTTGAGGATTTACAAGATATTGAACTTGGACACGCTGAATTTGTATCTGTACCAGTAAAAAACTGTAACACGTTGAACTTATGTTAGGATTGTGCGGCTGGCGGAAATACCATTCAAGTATGCTCTTTTTGCGGCCGATAAGCTCTCCTTCGAATTTAGATACACTATACCAAGTTTAATTGAATTATAAACGCCAGCAAACAATAATAATAATTGAGTTTACAAACGTTGTTTTAACATAAACTATTTGTTTTTATTTAATATATTTCCAAAGCACCACTCACTTTAATAAAAATTTGGCAATAGAAATTTCATCTAAAAGTGTCCATAAACTTAACAATGAAATGAGGTATTCAATGGTTATACAACAAACCTGTTGAATATAAATACAATAAAGTGAAAAAAATAAACGAACTGACAATAGATTGTCCCCAGCTATGGTGCGCGAATACCGAGGTGCTTAAGCCCTTCGCGTTCGCAGACGAATTCTAGACGCAAGGGTTTTGGAGGACCTCAGGTACAAAGTGAAGGTGTCTAACAAAAGGGTCTCAGACCGATAAATAGCTGTGGTATTATAGGAAAGGTTATATAACGAAAATAGAGAAGAGAAATGTCTAGAAATTGTTTATATAACGATGAATAGCGAAAATAATCACCTCACCGTATTCATTTTTATTGACATTTAAATTGAAAATTTTACTTAATATTATTTTTCTACAAACGTCAAAAAATGACAAGTGATACTTTTTTCATATTCTAACGTTACCATGACACCGTGCGCGAAATTAATAAGACTTTTGTCAACGACTATTTGATAATTTCAACATTTTACGTGTGCTTCTTCAAGTATAATGACGTACATTATTCACCAGTGAATAATAGGTGCGGATAATGAAAAGGTCACATGACACATAATTATATTGAAGATTATTCATACAAACGACATAATATATTATTATGATTAAAAATTTTCACCGCGATCCAGATTCGAACCCATATTTAAAATTCCGCGCTTTTCCAAGTCAGAGTCATAAATTATGAAGACTTTATACAGGGTGTACCAATCTTACGACAAACTTCGGTATATGGGTTATTTTAAGAGATATCAAAAAATGTTATCAACAAAAATAGTAGATGGGCTGAAGGTCCATATTTTGAAATTATATCGAACTATACAGAGTGTTGCATAACTCCGTTACAAACCAAACATATGATTTTTCAAATGGGAACCCCAGTATATTATACCGAATTCGGACTGGTTACATTTTTTTGAAGCTTTTGATATGAGGTTTTGCCACATTATACAGAGTCCTTCAAAAGATATGGACACGTTTATGTGAAAATCGTAGGTAAATCAACGCTGTAGCTTGTTGTACGTTGAAGAAAAAAAATGTATTTTGCCAAACAGAGTTTCGTAACATGATGCAATATCTCCGTATCCTATTAAATTTCAATTATATTCTTTCTTATATACAGGGTGAACGGAAACTCGAACCTGTCATTTTCTTTCTTCTTTCAAATGGAACACCCTGTATTTTATAGCAGAAATAGAATCTTCGATTATGTAACTTTAATTTTTGTCAAGCATTCCCTATACACAAAGTTTATAAAAACAGACTTATTTTGTAATATTTATTGTAAACTATTATTATTGACCTATTATGTGAAAGCAATAAACGTTGTATGTAACAAAAAATCCTAATTAATGATAAATTTTAATAAATAATTCTAAACAAAACTAGCCCATCTACTATTTTTGTTAATAACATTTCTTGATATCTCTTAAAATAACCCATATACCGAAGTTTGTCGTAAGATTGGTACACCCTGTATATGATTATTTTTTTCACTTGTCAAAATCTGACATTTTAACAACAACCAGTACACGAACCAATATTTATTCCTAAGCCAGATAGTTCAGGTTCAGCTCGGGATATTGAGGTTTTAGGGGTTTACACACTACCAATTTTTAAGGTAGAGATGATACCATGTGATCATGAAATTTCACAATTTTAATTTTTTTTCATTTTTGAATCTTATTATTAATACAGTCTTCCACGTATCCTTCGTATCCTCCTTTGATTAGGAAAGACATTTTAAGCCAGCTCAATACTATTTATTATCTGTAATAAATTAGGGGGAGATTCTTCAAAATTTCTATTTGGACTGTAAACGTGTAGGATTATTGTGAAAAAAACTATTTGTGAATATTAACGTAATTTGATGAATGATTAATGGATATTTTATACCGTTTTCTGAGATGAAAATAATTACGTGATATTTGAATCCCCCTCTTCCCTAAGTGTGATTTGGGAAAATTTAGCTTGATCCTCTTCTCCCCTAGAACACCTCACACCTCATTAATGTACGCCCCCTTAGGCGTTTTACTCATTTATAATATTTTTAAAAGATAGATTTTGACGTTTGTAGAAAAAATATTGTTTGCATTTCGATTCTGTTCAATTTGGTTCAATTCTGGATCACCAAAGTAGCATCTCGCGCACTAGATACAAAAATAGCTGTTTTCTACTTTTGTCACTAAAACCGCATCTAAAAAACGAGTTTGACATTTTCAAAACGTCACTTTAAACGCTAGTTTTCAATAACACTGTCTGTCGTATTGTGAATATAATTGAACTAATATATAATAACTATGTTTTTCCACTACCAGCTGTGAAGTTGACAATTATTACTTCTTATAGCAAACTGGGAAGTTGAATTTCTCTATTAGTGATTAATAATTTTTTTTTTCTACAAACGTGTTAAAAATGCCATTTTTAGCACTCCATAGAAGCCTTAATATCTTAATATCCACCTTAATATCCACACTTATACTTTAATATACTATTCTATTATTAACCTAGGTCAATAATGGACAAATTAAAACATTTTGAGAATTCAGGGATAGTAGTTTGATACTTGGTACTTAATATACTATTTCTTAACTTTTGTTATTATCGATATTGAAAATTAAATTCAAATAAAGAAACTTTGCTCAAAATATTTCTAACAAATGCATAATTCTATTATTTTCGGGGATATTCTTTCAACGTACTTTTATAGCTTCCACAAAAAGGTATAGATTTTTTACCCTCGGTTTTTTTTCCTACCATAAAATAAATGATTCTATATAACCCTTTCAGAGTACCTAATAAAACAGTTGCGAAAAGAAAATGAAAAAATTCGGCGGAATTGCACTAACGTTCGTAAAAGTCTTTGTATGCCATGTCATAAAATCTTTTAGCAATAAGATTGGCAATTAAATTTTAGGTATATACCTTCATAAACCTTTACTCTTTTTTTTTATTAGTCTAAAGTTGCATGGATACCAATGGTCAATTTTAGTAGAGGTTGTTTTGAAAAGATGTATAATCTATTTTAGGGGTCGGTAGCCCTTTGTAATTGCGGGTTAAAATCTACCATAATATAATCTACTGTGAATGGATAAAAAATGCAGGTTGACAATATGTTAACTTAAGAATAATAAGAATACTTGTGAAATAAATACATTCCTGTTGGTCAAAACCAATCAACATGCTCTATTAGCGGCTATTTGCATCTGTTGAAGTGTTTGAAAATTAATCGGTTTGTGAAAACCAAAAACGAAGAAATAGATATAGAGACTAAGATATATAGACTAAGATCCCAGAGCGATAAGACGTAATCAATTCAATATTCGAACTAGCTTCAAATCTAACTATACGTTGAGATCTATACTAACAAAAACAAAACCAAAAAATGAAGGACAATCTTCAAAAAATTGCATATATCAGATATCTTGTGAATGCGACAAATTCTATTTAGGTGAAACATCTAGATTCTAGACCATTGAAAGTCCGAATAAGTGAACATAAAAAATATATCAAAGATAGGGAGTTCTTTAAGTCAGGTATTTGTAAACATGCTAGGGAAGAGGGGCATAAAATTCAATGGGATTCGACAAAAATATTATTGAAAGAGCCCAATAATAAAAGACGGAAAATCAAAGAAAATGCTTTAATACAACTAAATGCAGATAAATGTGTAGCTAGTATTTCAGCCGAATGTAGTCAAATTTGGTTACCAATGTTAGAAAGAGAAATTTCCAATAATCAATTACCTGCGTTGTCAGGATAGCATCATAAGTTTTTATCCAGGTTTTCTTATGATTTATCATTGGAATAGTTGTTAATCGATACACACTTCAATACACAAAATCACCAAACTGAGCCATACATATTTTGAAAACAAAAATAATCATACACAAAAAAGTAACAACAAACGCGTTTTATTAACAACATTTCCAAAATAAGCGAAAAAAAGCGCTATCCCAATAAGAACCGTTCCTGGAACGCGCACTTCACTGGATTCCATTTCTAGTAGACTATCATATCTTTGGAATGTCATAAAGTAATGGTTATTTATGTACCAAAGGAAGTAAAGTGATTCTTTAAAGAACGAGTCTGAAATTATGAGACGAGCGAAGCGAGACGAATAACAGGCGAGTCCGATAAAGACACTTTACTGACGTGGTGCATACATAATTTTATCGCCAACTGCTCAGAATTCAGATTATAAAAAACTGAGGTATATTTCATTGTATTTTATTATGACAAAGTAAACAGCACATATAGAACAAATCTACTTATTATTTGTTATATTTGAATTGAAGGTACACCCTGAAGCATTATAAAATTTAATTCCTGAAGTCAAAGGAGTTCCAACAATAATTTGTTATAAATAAATCGCAAGAAAACTATTATCGAGCCGTAATAGGGAGAAGCGTGACACTGACAGATGATGATTTTTGAGTAATGTCATTTACCTGCCGCATAGGAAGGTAAACTGTTTGTTTACTTCCGGAAATCAATCTGATAATTGGAGGCTTTACTGACGGTATTTATTTCACATTTTACCAGAGATGTGATCTACTATGAATGGACCAATAAAATTTGACAACAAAGTTTTGTAGTCTTAAACTTCAAAATATTATTGATTGTCTAGTTGTCATATTTTTTTCGTTATGTCAGATAGGGACCAAAAATTATTTTATCATTATTTAATCTTGACAAAGGTAGCTGGAACGCTACCGAAACGTCGAAATAAAAAAATAAAAAACATTATTGTGGTTTTCATTCCCAAAAAATAAGAGAAAAAATAATAATGCCACAAGGAACTTACAGAAGATATGAAATGTTAGGTTCTCAGTAGCATTTCTAGTGCTTTGAATACCTGTGTGTTTGTATCCTAAGGGCACCAGGGCAGGTATCAGGTGAGAAAGATAACTAAAAATAAGAATTACTTCACTTAAATTTAAATGTCTTATTTTTATATATGTTTTGTAGAATAATATTCTAGAGTAGTATCGTAAGTGTCAGACACTTTCCATGGACCAAAAAACTCCGTAAACGTATAGTATTCAGTATATTTCTAATCTGTTGGAGCACATTTCATCTATTTGAAAATAAGTTATGTCTCATCGCTCTGGGATCTTCGACTATGATAATCTATACTATAATCTATGATAATACTGTGAGGTGTAAAAATAACGTATGAAAACAAACCAAATTTTTGGAATCGTCAATATTAATTGAACGAGTCTACACCATTCACAAAACTAAATGATATTTTGAATGACTGGGTCTGGAATATGAAAAAATAAAATGGACAAGATTATAAAGAGTATACTGTGTAGTAGAATTTTGCAGCTAAAACTCAAAAGTTCTCGAGACGCAACCACGGGAATTGCAGAATCATCAGGAAAAGTGGAAACGGAGCTCAACGGCGTCAAGTATAGAAAATATGTTTTCTATTGAAAAAAACTCCAGATGGAATCTAAAAAAATTTACAACTTAGCTTCAGTAAAATTAGCATGGCGTAAGGTTAGAGCGGATTTATAAATTCCAACTTTTAAAATTAAGTTAGCCATGCTCTCTGGTTAACCTAACCTATTATAGAACTAAAACGAAGTCAACTTCAGACTTCACTACAGGGAGTTTTTGGCGTTACTACCATAGGCAAGGCCTAATTTGATTTTTCTGGTATGTATCCAACCACCCAAATAATTTATTATTAAACCAGTATTATTGTATCTTATTGTTTTTTTCCTTATTTTGAACCCCGAGAGTTTTTGAACCTCAACACAGAGTCAACAGGGTGAAGTTTATTCACCTTTGATTGAACATTTCAAATTTGGAATTCAGGATGATGGTAAGAAATCCGGTAGGTTAGAATACAACTCAATTTTTACAAAAACCTGATAAAGAAGAAATCATAAATGAGCAGTGGCTTCCTAAAAATGAATGAAACACAGCTCTGTCCAGTTAGATTGATTGGAAAAAAGAGGATTCACATGTCCAAGTTTGTTCCTAACTCCAAATCCATTCTGGCAAAAAGGAAACTCATTGTGGTTTTCAAGAGTTCTCCTGTTGGGAAAAACAAACTTTCAAAATTGACTAAATTGGGAGTGAAGTCTATTAATTTAGATACCAACCAATTGAAAGTTACAAACCATTCTTGCAGATCAGCTGCAGCTTCTCTACTGGCAAAATATGGAGTAGCAGAGCAGCAGCTCATCCAAATTACTGGCCATGCTGGTACTTCTTCAAGTCAGCCTTACTTGTTAATGGATGAACGTCACCAGGGTATTGTAAATAGATTGGAAAATCAGAATGAATGTGGACCTTCTACTCAAAAGCTTAACAAATGTCACACGGTGAAAATGTCACATACCATCTATAATTGTGTTTTCAGTTTCAATTGGTAAATTATAAAGCTGGTGCTGTTTTTGTTCGGATTTTGTTAATTTTTTGGATAAATTATTCGAAATTGTACAATTTTGTGAATATGACTGATATGAAGAACTGAATTCAAGAAATAATCGGGGGTAATATCCCTAGTGCATTTAATCTTTCCGCAAAAATTCCGAAAAACGAGATTCGTAGTAATTTATTTTAACAAATGAGCGAGAGTGGTTTTAAAAATCTGAGTCGAAGACGAAGATATTTTTCCAAATTTTATTTTAATACATTTTTTTAAATTAAAATAATAAGAGCAATAATTAATAAGACCAATATAACTTTCAAGCTAGGAAAGGTAATTACTTCAAACTCATTTTAAATTACAATTAATATAAAAATTACAATTATTGTAGGTTACGGGAGTATTGTTAGCCATCAAGTTTGTTTTTACAAGGCAACTTGTCAAACTTGTATGAATGGATTTTTTTCCGGAAAAACTGCTGACAGCTAAGTTGACAGTTGTTAAGTGATTTTTCAACTTAAAATTTGACATACCAATCCTTGATAGCGATTGGTCAAAATTAATAGGAAGGAAATAATCTTCATAAATATAACACGACCTTGATAGCATGTAAACTATTTTTAGGTATTGCTGCTAAATTTCTCTTGTATTTATTAATTGGACTTGACATTATCATGACATTAAAGATTATTAATGCCAAAATAATGTCTCGTTAAATAAAGTCGGAATTAAAATGCAATAAAATAGTCGACTACTTTTATTTCATTCTTTGATTTTTCGACT
Source organism: Galerucella pusilla (assembly GCA_910591695.1). Taxonomy (NCBI): domain Eukaryota; kingdom Metazoa; phylum Arthropoda; class Insecta; order Coleoptera; family Chrysomelidae; genus Galerucella; species Galerucella pusilla. The sequence continues at coordinate 72,255 of CAJUYI010000022.1, read as the reverse complement.
TTTATTATTGGGCTTTTTCAAAATTATGTGCGCCGAATTCCATTGGCTTTCAAATTTTATGCCCATCTTCCCAAGTATGTTTGTAAATACCTTACTTAAAGAACTCTCTATCTTAAATATACTTTTTGTGCTGAATTACTCTGATTACCAATGATCTAGATGTTTCTACTATATCAAATTTGTCGCATTCACAGAATATCTCATATATTATGCAGTTTTCTAAAGATTGTTATTCATTTTTTGGTTTAGTTTTTGTTAGTATAAATCTCAACGTATTGTTAGATGTAGGTATGTCTAATTAGAATATTGAATTGATTACCAATTGTCTTAATTCTTTCTGATAAACAATTAACATTATATTTAGATTTATTTAATTATAGAAAAAAAATAAATAAACAATTGTGTATAAAATTGTGATAAAACATGTAAAACATAAATGCAATTACAATAGTATATTATACACCAAGGTGGTGAAGACTATTATTATTGTCATTTTGTCATTTTTGGTTGAGCGCGCGAATTTTGAACTAATAGCATTTTTATTTCAATAATTTTATCTTGATGGGTAATTTTAAGCTGAAAATATCCTGAGTAAAAAAAAATAAGGTTGCACAATTATTTCTTGAACTACTATCCCTGAATTCTCAAAATATTTGAATTTGTCCATTATTGACCTAGGTTAAGAATAGAAATTCAACTTCTCGGTTGGCTAGAAGAAGCCATAATAATTGTCAACTTTACCAGCTAGTAGTAGAAAAACAGCATAATGAAATGAAGAATTTCATAATAATAAAACTAAATAATATAACAATATAATATAATATAGGACTATTGCAAATTTTTGGTAGCTGTTTTTTTTTAAATTGCGGAAGTAAAGGATTGAAAATATTCAATTGTAAACTCTAATTATTTCCAAACCTCCTAATCCTTGTAATAGGTTCATTCAAACTGTTGCTCACATTTTAGGTAGACATTTTATTAGACTAGGATAAAACAAAAATATTTTGACTACACATCGAGTTGAATGTCTGAGTTGAAAATACCAAAAATAATTGTCATCCGTTTTATTTAACCACCCTATATTTGCTCTATATCCACACATCATCCAAAAGCAAAATGTTGATACACGAAATTCATCTGTCATTGACAGATTAAATTTAGGAAGATTAGATAAATTCATTTGGAATTCTGATGAAACACCTTGGAAATTGTTTTGTGAATTTGAATATTCGTCGATAATCGTGAAATTATTATAAATATTTACTTTTTTGTGGAAATAAAATAAAGACAAACATTTCAAGCGCTTGACAATGTGTCGGACCTATTTAATAGATAGAAATTTAAAAAGTTTTGCAAATTTAAATGAATCTTAGCAAATTATGTATTAAATAAAATCAAATTTGGAATCAAATTTCATCGTATTGAATTTAAAATTATTTCTTGAACTTTGGTATTTATAATGTCAAAAATTAAAATAGTAGATCCGGCAGCAAGCTCCGTCGTCTGACTGTCAGTTTTCGATATATTATGAACGTAGTCGTTATGTCATCAGTCATTTTTGGTTGGGCGCGAATTTTAAACTAATGGCATTTTTATTAATATAACTTTATCTTGATAGGTAATTTCAAGCAGCAAATATGTTAAAGACAATCTCCTGAGTATAACAAATTATGTTGCACAAATTTTTGTTGAGCTACTATCTCTGTCCAATTTTTAACCATGCGTTAAAATTCAAGATTTTCTTACAGACTTTCTTAAATTTCTTAAATTCAACATTAGTTCAAATATAATGAAGATTTCAACAAATTAAATTGTTTTATTTCATCATTCAGTATAGTTGTTGCATCAAGTAAAAACCCCATCTATTAAAAAATAGGTTCAGGCTAAAAAAAGTTTCCATAAAATTTTTCAAAAAATTGCCTTTATTCCGTTTCGTAACTCTAAAATTATAAAACATTTTTTAGTCCATCGTAGGAGGATATCTTGTATTATTAGGCAGGTGTCTAACTTAAAATTAATTAAAAACACATTTTTTTTTGAAAGTAGATAAATGTTCGTGGCTACAATTCATACAATCTTACCCCCAAATTATTGAAATTAATCCAAAAGTAAACCACTAAACTTAAATAAACTTGTTTACCACAATTGAATAAATGATGATAAAATTTCACCTCCAACGGAAAAACCAAAATAAATTTAAAAAAACAATAAATTCAACTCTTTACTTCCAACCGTCCTTGGCTACAATTTGCGAATGATACCCATATGTGAATGGTGAATGTGAAACCAAAACACTGAACAAATTCAACCACTCCACTATCCTGCATGCGAACAGTTCGACACTTCTCGGTTTTTGCACGCGTTTTCGGAAGACGCCTTCGCGAACGTCATCAGTAAATAGCAGCACGGGATTCGCAAGTATGTTGAGAATGGTCAGGAGGGATAATAATATATCCTGCGTTAATGGCTTAATGCCAATGTCCTTACGGTAGGTCGCTATCAGCGATGAACTTAGCGGTATTTAGTGTAGATCCGTACGCAAAGATTTCGCGCGTGCTTGTTGTTTATTGTGAACTATTTTTATATTCGATGTTTTATTTTAATCGCGTTTGGACAATTACTAACTTTTGAGTTGCGAATGTTCGAACATAAATGCAATAAATTAACGTATAGTTTTACTTTTTATACCGGAAGTTGAATAATTAGAACATTTATTAGTTGAATTGTTTAGTGACAATATGTGGTTTGATGCGGTCAATTTAAAAAAAGGCCATTATTATGTGTGCAATTTTAGGTAAAACTTTAATATTAATTTTGATAATTTTATGTATAATTATTTTACGTTACTTGGAATATTCATTAATTGAAAACACCTTTTATAATATTATAAAATGTCATTAATAAAATTACATTGATGTATTTCAAGAAGTAAAGCTTAACGCGCTTCAAACTAAACAGTATTACCAAAGATTACAGAAATATTTATTCTGTAATCTTTGGTATTACTATTTCTTCTTTTTTTTCGATTTGAGCAATATTTCGCCTTATACGCCAATTTGTCAATGAAATATTGGACAAACTGTAACCAGCTTAAGAGCCTATAGATACCTTGCTACCTTCACTTTATTTTTACATTTTTTATTAGCATCTTAATGGAGAATTTTGAAAAAATTTCATCTATGTACCTACCGGTACCCATAGTTCAGTTAGTCAAGACAATCATTTGATTATAATTCCAAAAGTTTTCAAATTTTGACGTAAGGTCGGGAACGGTATAAAAACAAACTATGAAATTTTGCAACCTGTTCCGAAGTCCGGAACATTGTTAAAAATGCAATAAATGATAATTTGCTCAGTTCTTGAAACCAAAATTCCAAAAGTTCTGCAAAGTTGGAGTGGTGTTAAATATACACATAGATTCAAAAGTTTTGCATCACCCTAAAACTCCGAAAAAAAAGATGTGTTCATTATAAATGGATCAGAGATTAATCAAATAATTAGTTTCAATTAAAAAAAAAACGTGTATATTTTGTCAAAAATTTTTATTATCCAATAATAAACTTGCTTTAAACATAAAAAGTATTCTTAGAAATTAAATAAATTGAATACATACTAATTCTTTTTAAATAAAGGTTAAGTGAGAACCTGCATGAGAACTTTTAATAAAGAGTATTTCCACCTCTAGAATTTATGCAAGCTTGAAGTCGCCTGCCCATGCTGTTTACCAAATTATTGATATTCTGTTGAGGAATATTTCGCATTCTTCTTGGGACGCATGAACAAGCTCTTGTACACTCCTGGGTGGATTTCTGCATGCTGCCACTGCCCTGGCAAGTATGTCCCAAGCATGTTCTATGAGATTAATGTCAGGAGATAGGGCAGGCCAGCTACAACGATTGATCCCTTCAGTTTCAAGATACTCATTTACAGCTCTGGTCCTATGAGGTCGGGCGTTATCGTCCATAAAAACGAAGGAATTGCCAACAGCACATGAATTAATTCTGTGCGATCATTCAACATGATACCAGCCCAAAACATATAGCACTTTCTCCTCTGAAGGGCGGCACGGGGCGAGCATGGGCAAGCTGAGCAACTCTCGTTGGATCCCATCACACACGTATTCGATGGCTATCTTGTACCAAACAAATCCTTGTCTCGTCGGAAAAAAACACCGAATTCCAAAATTCTTCAGGCAAGGCCGCGTGTTCTTGAGCCCACTGTAGTCGGCGAACTCTGTGCTCAGGTTGTAGTCTGGGCACTCTTATTGGTCGGCGACACCTCAAATCTGTCGCAAGTATTCGTCTTCGTAATGTCGAGATCGATACTTGAACTCCCAACGCATGTCTCATATCTCTTTGGAGTGCTGGTATTGCCATGGTCGGGTTTCTTCGGATAGTTAAGTGGATATAGTGGTTCTGCCGCTGATTAGTAACACGCCTTCTACCGCTTCTAGATCTATCACGAAGAGAATTGGTCTGGAGATACCGTTTCCATACATGAGACACATCACTTTGCCAAACGCCAACTCTGTTTGCCACGAACCTTTGAGAATGACCTTCTTCAACTAAAGCCACTATTCTTGCACGGTCAATCTCACTTATGACTTGACGATTCATGTTTGCACTTAAAATCGTGAAAATCAAATGCCTTGAATGTTAAAATAATCGCACCAAAAATGTTATCTTACAAAAAAACTGTAAAAATCTGTATATTGCAAAAAATATGGAACATATTGAAATGGTAAACATTGATAAACAAGCCAACAAAAAATTGTTAGCGCAAAATTCCTTCGCATCCGAAGAAGGTGATGCAAAACTTTTGAATCTATGTGTATTATTTTACATCACGTGTCAAATTTGCAACCAATTTAAGTGTACGGAACATTTTTTGTTATTAAAAATTAATGTTCTTCTTTATTAAACTAAAGGAAAACGTTCCAAAAGTTCTGCAAATTTGACAGATCTATGGGAAAAATATACCGAACGACTGTACAAATTTGCAACTTTTTACGTTGTCCGGAACATGTTTATTTATAATTTTTTTTTAATTCGTGGTCATTTTTCGAGCAAGGCGGTCTCGGAATAATTACAAAAGTTTTGAAACTTGGTTGAAAACTTTGAAAACATCTATTCTGATGCATTTACAAATTTGCAACCTCGTACGCAATCCGGAACTTTTGCAAATTTAATACGTGATATGAAATATTATATCGAAAACTTCCCCAAGTTTGCAGAACTTTTGGAATTTTTTCACGACCATACAGCAAAAATTGATTTAATTGCAATTTTAACAATGTTCCGGACTTCGGACAAGGTTGCAAAATGAGATTTATTGTCGTCTCAATGTACCATTCACTTGACCGAAGTTTGAAAACTTTTGGAGTTATAGTTAAATTTTCGATTTCTAATGTCAATAATGACTGGATTGCCAGCAAAAATCGCTTCTCTGTCCGCCTTCTGGGCCAATGCAAAATTGGTTGGCTTAATGCTGGCACCGGCAAAGTTGCAGCAGAGAAACATCGGTCCATTGTGCGACATACAATAATCGTTGGCCCAGAATCAATACTGCCTTTCTGCTAACGTCTTTCTAACAATGTTCCCTTTCTAGTGTTATTTTCCTTCAGTTATCTAGCAAAATCAGAATAAGTATCTACTTTGTATGCCAAGAACTGAAAGTGCTACTTTGTTGGACGAGTCTGAAAATTGCGAGACTAGCTAAGCGAGACGAGCAGCAGACGAGTCCAACAAAGTAGTATTTCAGCCGCGGCGTACACAACATTTTTTAGACGACGCATATGATCCAAAGCGTTTTCAATTACACTGAGGAAAGAGAATAAATAATAGAGAATTATAAATATTTTATTCATTGAACAATATAATGTACTTAATGATATTTGCAATGTGAATATTAATTCATTAATTATTTGCAATAAGTAATGTTGATTGTACCTCCAGGACAATTAATAATATTTATTGGATTGGATGCAGATGGAATATGTATCTACCACCTAAATTTTTTCTTGAACCATATCATTTTATTCTTATTTGTGTTACTTATTTTTTCAAAACTCAATAATATTACCTATCTCGATTTTCTCCCAATAAATACGGCGTTATCCCGTGTTAAAAGTCAAAGGCAAAATAAGTTATTTATTCCCTAGAAAGTACCAAACATTCTAAACTGGCAATGCTGATGTCATATCAGATCGGTAGCTGGAACTGAGCACTCGCCCAACGCTGACTGTATACAATTATTCTTCTCTCTCTTTCAAGTACTTTTT
>CAJUYI010000022.1:27337-46534 GCA_910591695.1 Galerucella pusilla | reverse complement strand
AAAACAAGAAAACCCAGGCCCAAACCCGGTTGATCAAAGTGTAACTACGTATAGAAATATCAGAAAATAAGAAATAAAAAACTAAAAAAAACAAAAAACCCAGCACCTAACCGGGTTTCAAATCTACGATCTCTGAGTTGTGAGCTCAATACCCTACCAACTGCGCTAATCGGCTCACATTCAGTCACATCGAATAGAAAGTTAAAGGCTGCTTGGACGCATGCGCACCTTAACTACTAAATTTGACGTGGTGGGTGGAGCCGTGTTGTATGTTTACCCGCTCCTTTTTTAAGCACCAACAAATAGTTATCGATGTTGTAGTATTAGAGAAACTATTTTTAAGAGTGTATGTATACAGTGTGTCTCGTTTAAAAGCTCATGTGACAGCACCTGAAATATAGCGGTGCAATAAAATTTTTTTGTTTTTCGAAATTTAAAAACCTCAATCTTGTGGTTGCTTGATTTATAGTTATTTCATGAATATATCCCAACCCCGTTTTACTTGGAACTGTAATTCATTGTCTGTCGGGGCACAAAGACCGAGAAGTAGATGTTTCTTCTTATCATGACATCTATTTTTTTGTGTACCACTTCTAGGTATAATGTAGCATATTTAAAATTCCATTTTTTTAAAGCGTAGTAATCAAATGATGCATTGTCCCCATTTTAATTGTAGACTATAATTTAAATCACATTAAGTAGTTGTTTAGTTTTTTTTATTTAATGAATGTTTAATTATCAGCAAATTATTATCTATTTAAGACAAATACGGCGTTTTCCGCTTTTATCGCTAATTTTCCGTAGGTATCTACTTTTTTAAAACTATTTTAAATTGTGATTTTGGATTGTGATTGTTTCTGGAAAATATTACTAATACGTCAGCATGATAGAGTATAAAAATGCTCCTGAAAAGTGCTATTAAAAATGGGTAAAATAATGAGTAGTGGGGTAAGTGGGGTAAGTAATGAGTAAGTGGGGCGACGACCCAGCACTGTAGTGGAACGCGTTCGATGCGATAATTACAGTCAAGCAAGGTCGGACATGGTTAGTACTTGGATGGGTAACGACCATGCCAGGGAAAACCATCGTATGGGGCCCGTACAGCCTGCAGCGGACTAGCATATCACAGCTCGCAGGCATTATACCAATGAGCACGAGGTATAATGTAGATATGCCGTCTTTCGGAGGAGATGTAAAACCGAGGTCCCGAGTCCATGGATGTTGGGCTCGTTAAAGAACGCTACCACTGGTTGGAACACTAGTGGATTCGCCAAAATTTCCGGTTAGGGGTAGAGTGCTCCCGGCGTCGGTGATTAGCCACAGTCGCAGAAATAGACCGACGTTAAATAACAGAATAAAAAAAAATAATAAATGAGTAGCCCGCTAGAGCTCATATAATAACCTTTTTGGTGTGCCTCATCGATTGTTAATGTCCTTCTAACACATTACGTTGGGAAAAATGGAAAAAAAGGCAGGTCTGTGATTAATCATTATCAAAATATAACAATAATGAACCATTTTATTGTATTACAAACGTTAACCCTAATCTTTGACTTGGAATATTTGATTGGTTCCACCGCTCTTTTTCAAAAACTCAATTTGGGATTTTCTCTTACTGAATGTTTAGCTAGGGTAGTAGCTACATCTTCATCAGTTTACACGTTTTCCGAGTCCTTTTGTCTTCATCAAAATGTGTCTCATCAAATTGCCTTATTAATTTAATCCACTCCGTTCAACGAGTACATCTGGATTTTTCTCATTAAATATTGGAATTTCATACACGTATGAAGCATCTCCAATGCCATAGCATTAAAAAATATATTCTTTGTTGAAGAGTTAGCATTGCTTGAAAAAAGTGACAATTTGAAAATTATTGACCGAATTTGATAGTTTTATAGGTATATCGTTAACGTTAACTCACTAGATTACTAGATAACATTTTCGAATTTAGTGCAAAAATTAATCGCATTTTCCATTATATGAAGCAGGTTTTAAAAATTATGAATTTTATTACATTTCATGTGGTTTCAAAGCAAATACAAAATTCCTGGACAGCAAGAAGAGTTTTAGACCTCTGGTATAATTTACCAGAATTAGTTCATTCAAAGGCTTGTATACATCCTTCGAAGAATGTCTTCGAAGAATCTCTCTCTCTCTCTCTCTCTCTCACACCCACTCACCACACACCTAACCTAACCTAACTGGAGAAATCTTAGTATTAATATTAAAATTTAACCAAAAACACCTTCATGAAATATTATTTCCTGCTTCAGAGGCAAACACACAGCATCACCAACCAAAAAGGAGAGACTCTTGGTGAAAATTGCGATATATCTGTTAATAAACTTTTTAAAATCCATACAAAATTTGACGTTCCAATCTTATAATTTTATATTATCGTAAATTCACAACATGCTGGCAAGAGACAACAAAGTGTCTCTAAAATGGGTGCCGGCACATGAGGAGATTGCAGGGAATGGAATGGCAGACCAGCTAGCTAAAGAAGGCTCTAAAGGAGCCTTTATAGGCTCTGGACCGTTTTGTGGAATCACACAGGATTACATCCGGGAACTGGCTAGTTAAGAAACACCAACTCAAATGAAGGGTGACACAAGGAACTCTCGTCCAGGCTGTTGAAATTGGGTAAGAGAAATTTGAAGACAGTTGCCGACCTGGTGACTGGACACTGTACCCTGAGGAAGCATCTTCACAGGATGGGCAAAGTTAGTGAACCTATGTGTAGGAAATGTGAACTCTACAATGAAACACTTACTCTGCTTATGTGAGACCTTACAAGGACTCAAACGGAAGCGCTTTGGAGTGTAAATAACACAACCATCACAGCTACTGAAGATCCCTCTAGATAAACTGGTGGACTATATAGAAGACAAGAAGCTTCTGGAATGGAAGTAGGTAGATAACATGGTTAATGGTACAAAGATTCAGTTCAAGTGCCTGGGCTGTTGAGCCCAACCCAAAAGTTTGAATGAATTATTCACAAGACGAGTTCACAGGAAGAGTTTAGGGATTTTTAATAAGATTTTATTAGCTTCATCTGCATGAATTTTTTTGTACACTTGTCAAGATCGATGACAATACAATATAGTAGTAAAATATAGGGTGTTCCATTTATAACGCAACCTTCAAACTCGATTTTTACCCACTTTATACGCTCAGTTATCAATTATTATTCTAGACTAGAGGATCTAATATTTCTTTGCGACGTAAGTAAAATGTAGATAATTATGAAGAACAAAACGATTCATTCTTTAACTAATATGTATGCTGATGGAATTTGGCAAATAATTTATTGATTTATTCAACTATAGGTACCTAATAACTGTATCTGTAACCAGTAAAATATGATTATTAAGTGAGGTTATGCGACCACGCCCTTGATATCAACGAAAAGTACCAGCCAGCGGTATTAAATTTAGATACCCTATAAAAATTGTGCATTTTAATCTTTACACCAACTTTTTGAACCATCAAACCGGATGTTGCTTACATATATATACAAACATAATATCTAGCCCAACATAATTTTTGCTGTAACTGTACCAAGTTACTTATACGAATAAAAGCAAATGCATACACGCATATAAAACCAATTAGACGACGAAAAGTTGTCCTAGTCAAGTCTAGAATAGACAAATAACGAGAGAGATAGCAATAATTGGATAGCAGAGAATTTTGGCCCTTCTGTTTAGTTGGTGATAAGCGGTGTTGTCAAGTTTATGTGCGTAAAAGTTGAAAATTTCCCAATACCAGACAGCATTCTCAGAAAGCTGAACTTGAACAATAATTATACGTTTTTTACTAATTTTTGTTTTTTTAATAGTTAAAACATATTATATATTTTATATTATGAAGAAGTATCTGCAGAATAAATACCAAAACATAAAAAAATATTTTAAATAAATGAAACATAATATATACAAGATAATTAAAAATTAAAAATCATAAATTCTGTCCAAAGTAGTCCAAACTGTTTACGCCAAACAATTTTTAAGCTATGGGAAGACAAAGTACGAACTTGCAGACCGATTCAACCAAACAAATCTCTTTGATAAAACACAAAATCACAAATTTTATGCGATAAGAAATTAGAACTTGACTTCCTAGAGGAACTAAATATTAAAATATATCTCTAAGGTTATCGATAAGAAGGTCTCGACAAACAGATTAACCTAGATAGATCTTTTCTTTTGAATTGTCTTAGAGATTACCAGAAGAAGAACATTCTGTCATTGTCATTTCTCATCACATCTTCAGGATGTTCTCAGCCAAAATTCATTAATGTATGAGTTCATTCATTCATTCGATTGGGTTGTGCTCAACAGCTCAGGTACTTGAACCGAAATGAGGGCGTGTTTGGAAATAATATACAGGGAGTTGAAATTAAAATAAGGAAGCCTGGCATTGACCTCTGTCACATGGCACTCCCTATATATTTATTTTTAAAAAAATGCGCATTATAAATACAAATCGATGTGTCCAAGCGTTTTTCCCAGCACGTCCTCATTTATTCTGTTCCACACGTATAATTCAAATTTTCTGAACATATAGGCTGTTCCCATATTCTGCAGATGTTTCCTAGGATGGTGTCCAGTGACCAGGTAACAGCCTAGTTGACAGTTTCTTGTATACCTCGTCATGTGCTAGAGTAGAAGTTACATAATATACTTTCTCTAATTCAAATAGGCTATTTTATTTTTGAACTTGTTATATTTTATTATCAAATTATTGTTCAATACAATTGATATTTTTATACTCAATCACAATATTATTGGAATTTTATCCACATTTATGGAGTACCACTTTATCCACTAGTTGAATAATAAATAATACAATCTTATATCAATTACATAAGGACCCCACAGCTGCTGCGGAGAGAACATCAAATCACTTTTTGATGACATTTGATTCTAAATAACTATCATACAATTTAAATGTGCTGTATGTCTAAATAAGTAATGAAAAATGTACAGGGTTTCTCATTATATTATTTTGACCCTCACTTATTCTCATTAATTACGGGAATACGAAAAAAAAAATTCAAATGAAAGTTTTATTATTTAACCTGTACCAATTAAAAATGTAACAACAGACTGAATTTTGTATATAGGGAGTGCCCAATAAAATGCATCTTCAATATTTCATATGGGACACCCTGTATTTTTTTATAGTTTTGAGTAGCCCTGCATTTCCCTATTACAAATATATAACATTGTGTAGCATTAGTTTTGTTCTATAATGGCGTATGGTCCTACTTAAAGATAAGAAATAAATTCACGTACCTACCTATAGTTCAAAAACAACCTATATACTTAGGAATTCAACAAAATTATTGACTTAAGATACAATTCTACATTTAAAATAACAATAGAGGCTCTCCATTGTTATCAATGCACAAGTAATATCTTCGTTTCAAATTTTCTAATGCGTCAGCTATTGTTTTATTATGACCATTTAAATTTTCAATTTCCACGCGAACTTTTGCCGTGATAGAGGTAATATTTGTTTTTAAATCAAAATACACTTTTTCTTTCAAAAAGCTATCACATGGTGTTGAGTTGGGACTATTTGGCGACCATTTAATGGTACCCTTCTTATTGCCGAACCACACATAAAATTGATTACTTAAATGTTCTTATCGCCTACGACATTATGTGGCGGTACTCTATCCTGCTTCTTTCTACATAAATTGAGAATATATCTACTTTTTCATCTGCAGTATAATCCATTTTAGTATAAGCACTAATAATAAATTAATAATTGTTTCAGTTTGAAATGTTAGTTACGTAGTCACCTAGGGTTACCCTTTTGTAGCACCATCCGTCATTATAGAACAAAACTAATGCTACACAATGTTATATATTTGTAATCAGGCTACTCATAACTATAAAAAAATACACTTGAAATATTGAAGATGCATTTTATTGGTCGTTCCCTGTATACAAAATTCAGTCTGTTGTTACATTTTTGGTTGGTACAGGTAAAACAATACAACTTTTATTTGAAACTTTTTTTTGTACTCCGGTAATTAATGAAAATAAGTGGGGATCAAAATATAATGAGAAACCCCTATTCTTCCTAAAATTCGACAAAATAATGCCGAGGACTGTTGCCGCTGTTACTTTACGCACTAGTGCAAAACAATACTCTTGTTTATTCCCTTATTTCATCAAATTGTCGATTAAAATGGTTAATAAAGTAGATAGTATAGTATTATCTGGTAACTTAACTTCAAAAATTATAAATTTTGTGGGAAAATAATCTCTCGCTAACCTTGAAAATAGTTATTGTAAGTATTTGATACAAAATTCTGGTTAGATTTTACGCAAAATTCAAAAATGAAATGACCTTGTACAGCAAAACATCATATCGTACATAAACTATATTCTATTTTTTCAAGCTACATTGTTCGATTATAAGAAACAGTAATTATTAATAAAGCTCTAACAAGATTATCAAAGCGCATTTTGTAACCATTATCTACTGCTTAAGAAATTGCATACCACGTGTTACTTTGTTTTTGTAAATAATCGTGGTTATAAATGAGACTCCGGCACATGCTGTAGAGTTGAGGCGTTATTGGAATCTTTTCCAAATCAGTAGATATTAATTTTAAGAATTTGAACCAGTCTCTAAAATAATGGTTGTGGGGTATCAAATTCAAGGCTCTACTAGTCCAAGATCCTAAAGCGACAAGACACGACTTATTTTCAAATAGACGAAATGTTAGGTTCTCAGTAGCATCTCGTGTGTTTGTGGAGCCAGCCTAAGGGCACCTGGTCAGGTATCAGGTGAGAAAGGTAACTAAAAATAAGAGTTACCTTACTTAAATTTGTATGTCTGATTTTTATATATGTTTTGTAGAATAATATTCTAGAGTAGTATCATAAGTGTCAGACACTTTCCATGGACCAAAACTTTTGTTAGACGCTTTAAAGATCCACAAAAAATAAATAAACTGTATTTATTTTCACATGTCTGACTTTCAAATATGTTATCAAGGCAACTATTACTAAGTTATATGTGCTCCAACAGATCCGAACTATACTGAATACTATACGTTGTGCATGAAGGGCACATACACATTAGACTGAGACATTGTATCGCTCTGGGATCTTATTCTAAACATTTTTCACTCTATGACTGATTTTAAAATACTATACTGTTGATAATATTACATTTCTTTGGAGTTTGTTATTGTTAAATTGATTTCACCAGGCAGGAGACATGCAAAAAGCGTTCGTTAAGTTCATTGAACTGAATACAATAAAATCTGAAAAACTATCACGAATTCACTAACTTATTTGGTAGCAATATCGTATGAATGAGTCTTAGTATGTCGCGGAAGAATTGCTTATTTAGAGCTTTCTTCATTACAGCTGGTCTAATGGATTCTAATGGTTTATTGGTACCAAAAAATCTACTAGCCCTCCTTGCTGATTAACCCTTTTTTTGAATCGAGTTCTACTGAATCAAATGATTGAGGAATGTCTTTTAAGGTGTTCAGCTCTACTAGAGTAGGATATTCTACGCTTAAAATTAAGACACATGCAATGAAATTTGTTTGGGAAATCCTGCTCATTAGCTGTTCAAGTCGAAGTCTTGATGGTATCCATTCCTGGATGTATCTTCTGTGCCCAAAGTTTCGACTTAATTTCCTTGAGTTTGTGGGATTTTATTTTACAGTTTTCATTATACATATCAACTATTTTAGATGTATTGATGGTTTTAAGGTCTGATCATATGAAGTTTTGATAGACGTCTTTAAGGTATTTTCAAGAATAGGTTCCTTTGTATGTCCATCTTTTAGTTCGTCACCACGTATGGCTATCAGCGATTCAAAAACAATCCAAAATAATAAATGAATAGGTGGTCATGCCACTGTTGGAAGGGGTTCAAATAAACACAATTTTTTTGGCCCTGATATAGTGAATTTCTTTTGGTAAAATTTCAAATTTTGAATAATTTGATTTTTGTAATGTAAAGTTTTAGATTACACATTTAAAATGTCACGAGTTGATGTCTAGTCGAGGTAGAATCGTAAAATAGAGAGCTGAATTATTGATTTCTTCACCTTAGCCAAAATTGAAGTATTATATTTGTTATTCATTTCCAATAATAAGGGTATTCTAATAAAATATTTAATAAATGTACGTATGATGAGATAAAACAATTTAATTTGTTGAAAACTACGTTATATTTGAACCTATGTTCAACTTGAAGTTGTGACGCGCTTCGCTAACACTAGTAGCTAGTAGCTTTCTCAAACGAGTGGAGGTATAATGAAAAATTTTTAATTTATACTGAATTTTATGGATATTCACTAAAGTATTATAATCTATTTACATGGAAATAAGAAAGGAAAAAGTGTCTAAAAATGGGATTAACTAAAATATTTAACGTTCAAAGTTTACCTGGAAATTCATTCACAACAATCTTACCGAATATTTTCTAGGTAAAACGGTTTAATATGGGAGAATTGTTGATATCTATTTGGTCGTTAAGAAAATTACATGAATATTTGTTTTTATTCATCTCAAGAGCTTCTAAAAGTTTTAATTTTAGGGATTTAGGTTCTATATGCAAAATTTCAAAATTTTAATCGAAAGTGTGTTGGTTTTATAATAAATGATTTCAGTAGTTGGAATCTGATTTTAGGTTGTCATAGGTTTGTGTTCTGAAATTCTAGTTTTAAAATTCCCAAAAGTTCTACCTATATAAATTTATTCATAGTTTTCATTGCCACATTTTAATTTATAAATTCCTGATATGTTTAATTTTGAAGATTTAGATTTGTTTTTTTAATGAATTTGGATAAATTGTAGTCGGTTTTGAAGGAAATATTCAAGTCTAAAGTTTCTAAAAATGATTTGATTTTTAAGGGATGGTATTCCAAAGTATGTTAAGTTTTTAAATTAATTATTTTTGTTTTTATCAGAAGAAAATAGAGTATGAGTATGTTTTAGTATCTTTTTATTTATGATATTGTCTATTAAATTTGAATCGTAATTATTATTAACTGCTATTCGTTTTACGATATTTAGTTCTTTGTTGTAATTGTCAATATTTAATGGAACACATCTATTCAATAAATTCACCACATAATTATAATCTGTAAACCTCTGCTTTTTCGATCAGTCCTAAAAATTAATAGGAGTTGCAGAATCAATGTTTTAAAAATTTGATCGGCAACGTTGCATCCTAGACACCTTACCCCGCAACTAGTACTATTTCCTTCCCACCCGAATCGCTCGCGACGATCACCCCCGCACTCTTCCGCCACTCTTTTTCACGTTGTTGCGTGTGTCTATCAACCCCCACCCTTGACAAAAAAAACCTCCAATGTCCCGAATAATAATATTTTTCAGAAAATCGCCTGCACATTTTGGACTAGAACAGAAAGTGTGCGTTGGGTGCGTCAAAAAAAGTGCGCGTTTCTATGCGTGTTTCGACCGTTTCTATGCGTGGATGCATTTTGCCCGTCTCGTCATTTATTTCAGTTATTTCCTTGGTCCGATCGACGACGTAATCAATTTTGACCCATTAATTACCTTTGCAAAGTAATTTATCAAAATTTATTATTTTCATTTTAGTAAATTTTAATGCGGGGCACAAATGATACTCCGTTATTTTTGTGATTTTTTAGCAGTATTGGTGTGAGCTGGATTAGAAAAAGTGAGTTTTATTTTTTTTTATTTTTACAGAATTATTCAATTACAACAGACTCGTAAGAAGTAAATGAAAACTTTCTTCCAAAATGTTTGATAGTATAAACTTTAAGTTGGGTTTGACCACATTTTTACTGTAAAAGTGGAACAAAGTACACAATGTTCACTGAATTGGAAATTTGTTGATAAAACAGAAAATATTAAAAAGCGAATAATTAGATATTAATTTTATAAACCACACCTAAGTTTTCTTAATAAATGGCATGAGGAATAGTTACTTTTCCACTAAAATTATTTGACCAATCAAATTGGTACATATGTTTTTATGTAAACTTTGACAAAAAAAAAATTGGAAAGTTATAATTTTATTTTTGCATCACTTTCTGTATAAAAGCTGAACAAATTTATATTAAATTTTGTGCTTTTTATTCTCTCAAAGCAAGTTGTTTTAATGGTATATTTGAAAACAGTTTTAAATAAAAAAAAAAATTCAATAAGATCAGTATTCAAGAGCTATCGATGAATAGGAAATAAAAGAATATTTTTGGGATACTTATATAATTTGAAAACAAATTTCCTAGCAAAGCCTTTATTGGAAACCAAAACAAATACCTATATGTAATATTTTATGAAATTCCTCTCAATTACACCTAGATCAGTCCATAATATACATACAAAAACTATTATTATTATAATTAATCATATTGCATTTTATTTTCTATACCCAACAATCCTTATATTGAATACTACACAACTCTCCAAATAATAGTTTATTCCAAACAAATTAAAATGTCGTTTATTCGCAATTTTGTCTGCAAATTCCAACACTAATATACAACATGTCCTCCTAAGTTGGAATCATATGGAAATCTTTTTTATTATTAATTATAGGAAAAAAAGTTATTCTTCATAAAAAGCTTTGGATTATCTAAAACCTATAATATATCAAATTTTTTAGTTTGTCAAAAAATATAAGTTTTACTCAAGAGTAAAGTGCCTTTAAATTTGACAATATCGAAAAATGTTACTAAAAAAAGTTGAATATGTCGAAGCAAGAGTTTGAGTGAAAATTAAATTTGTTTGCTTCTAACATTATTATGATGTTAATTTTAAAACTTAGTGTTTCAATGTATTTTATTATTTGTAAAATGAATGAATATGCACTTATTTCGCGTTTTAAATGCAAAATTATTAAAAAACATGGAAAACCTATAAAAAATTATCATGTATTCCGTAAGCACAAGAGATAAATGTTCATTTAAAATTGAAACATTAGTAAAAAATAAAATAATCTTTCAATTTAAATGCATGTAATTACATATTCAATCGTAGTTTTTAATTTTGATCAATTTTTTTCAGTAACTTTTTTCGATATTTTCAAATTTAAAGGTTTTTTATTCTTAAGTGAAACTAATATTTTTTGACAAACCTCGTACACGACTAAAAAAATTGATATTTGATGACAGTATTCTAGGTTTTAGATAAGGCAGAACTTTTTATGAAGAATAACTTTTCTTCCCAGAATTAATAATAAAAAAGTTTTCCATATTATTCCAACTTAGGGGAACATATTGTACTGTGTCCACCTAAGTTCGCACCATATGGGAAACTTTTTTATTATCAATTTTAGGAAAAAATCTTATTCCTCATGAAAAGTTCTACGTGTTCTAAAATCTTGATTACAATTATCAGATATCATTTTTTAGTATTATACGAGGTTTCTCAAAAAATATGAACTTTACTCAAGAGTAAAGTACCTTTAAATTTGACAATATCGAAAAATAGTATAAAAAAAGTTGATCAGAACTGAAAACTACGTTCAAATAAGCAATTACATCTATTTACATTGAAAAAATAGGTTTTGTGCTTGTTTAATATTTTTTCTATTTTTTTAATAACGCTACCATATTTGCGTAAAATTCTAACGAATTCTGACAGTTACTGTCAAACATTTGTAGCTATCAAACATTTAGTTTGTCAGAGCTGTATTACACGTAACCACAGTAAAATTTGCATTGTTATTGAATCTAGAAATACATTTCAAAAATAATACATTTTTTCATATAAATAGATAAAATCGTATATTTGAACGTAGTTTTCAATTCTGATCAACTTTTATCTAGATCATTTTTCGATATTGTCAAATTCGAAGATTTCGAAGGTACTTTACTCTTGAGTAAAATTCATATTTTTTGAGAAACCTCGTATAATACTAAAAAAATTGATATCTGATAATTGTATTTTAGATTTCAGAACATGCATAGCTTTTTATGAGGAATAAGTTTTTTTCCTAAAATTGATAATAAAAAAGTTTTCCATAGGGTGCGAACTTAGTGGACACAGTGTATGTATTGGACATTTATAGTCCACTAATTCCATCTTAAATATATTTTAAACAATTTAGATAAATATTACTAAAAATAGATAAATGTTTCTATTCAAATTCCACATCTTTTTGTTTTAAACCGAAACGACTTTACCGATCCACTGGCAGTTCCAGGGCGGGGGTGAAAGAAATCAAACAGGCCAATAGGAAACGCGTCCGCAAACGGGCCACAGGGGTGAGTTTCTAGCAATACAATCGCCAGTCGCAAATATTCTCATAGTAAACTCGATCACCCTTGCGAAGCGATGTGCGTGGTTATAGGGTAGTTTCAGAGCTTTTTATAAATACGTATATGTTGTGTAGTATTAAAAGTTCTATCATTCAATAATTCGATTTATTATGCGCAGGTGTTGTGCTATTATTTTTGTTTCCAAGTGGACGATTTAGGTAAAATATGCTATTGCTTAATTTTATTTAATAAAAAAACTACTAATTAAAATTTCACCACAAACAATTTCGACACTATACAACCTTCGGACTCGTAGTGTACATGATACGAATATTATATGATTTTTGCGTGCGTGTTGTCACTGTCACTTTTGATGGTGGAAACATTTTTTTTAGTGGATTTCCACATAAAATTCTCTTCTATATTAATCTGAATTTTTAAGATTGACTTATACATATCAAGTTATGTATAAAAAAAATCTTCTTTCAAGAACCGCAACTTATAAAACCAGTCATTAATTTTAAAACTTCAAGAAACATAATATTATATCAAATGCTTTGCCAACCCACAGTAGAATATGCACCCCCTATCGTAGTTGAAAATCTATTTTAAGAAATCTTAAAAAAAATATTGAAACTTTTGCGAATTAATATTTTGAATGCCATGAGATATTATTTTGAAAATCGGATAAATATTGACCTTCTGATCAATAGTCGACCGCTAGCTATTTTCTATCACTTTTAAAATAAACAATTTGTTGAAAATAACTAATTCCGTTTTGGTTTGAATCCATGATTATACTTCTTAGATGTCTTGAAGAAGCACTAGCTTATCTAGCACAGCTAGATAAATACACTATTTTCGAACTTGGTGCAAAAATTCATACGGTTCTCATAAAACTGGATATAAAATGAGACAGGTTTTGAAAAGCTTGAGTTTTATTTCATTTTATAGGGTTCTAGAACAAGCATAATTTTTTATCAAGAATGACATTTTTCACTAAAACTAATATTTCAACATTTTTCACCTATAGTATACTCCGCCCGTGGACACGCTGTATGTTTTGTCGTCTTTCCGTTCGTTCGTTATTTCTTCTCTTTTCGGAAATAATGTTCATACATATAAGTGAAGTAACTTAAAACGGAGTATTCAAGGTTAGTCAGAAAAAGACAAAGAGCTAATATTTTTCTACTCTCATACTTTAATTTTATTATTAGGCATGCAAAAATAGTGGTGCCATCCATAAATTACATCACACGTTAAAGGGGGGTGAGAGGGAGTCAACGAAATGATACATTGTATGACAAGGGATAGGCGGGGTTAAAAGTTTTGTTAAAATTTGAAATATTGAAACGTAAAAACTTGAAAATGTTACTTTAACTCAATATATTATATGAAATATATTTGACTTAATGTTCATTATTTATTATTAAGAAATGAAAAAGTTTATTAAGAAATCAACAACTGTTTTATTTTGATTATGTCTAATTTAAAATTTGAAAAATAAGTCATGTCACACCAAGCGAGAGGGAGTTTCAAAAATGTGACAAAAACAGACAGGGTGGATGAATAATCTTAAAATTTGAGTAACGTTATATTTATGAGATTTATTCGGGTTTTTGTTTCTGGACAGTTCGTAAACCAATCTGGAATTGCGCAGAACTAGTTGCATACTTTATTCAGTCCTAAGAACTATTTTCGGATCGTCTAAAATTGAACTATACCTAAGTTTGAAAAAAACCCGAACATCCCGCATGGTCTATAGAACTGAACTAACCTAACTAAATTGACAATTGAGGCTAACTAATCATCATCACTGTATTGAGGAAGAGTCTCTTCCACAAAGTTTTCGTTTACAATATCCTCTTGTAAGACTTCTGGAATTATAAGACTATTCATCACATCAAGAAGAACATCGTCTTCATTTGATGATGGTGCTGAACTATGTTCAAATATTTTCATGAAATTTGGTAAATATTCAATTTGAAAAGTAAAAACCAAAATAAACAACACACAATAAACAAACCTCTACTCCTAACCTCTGCGAATTTACAAAATAGTTCCTTCTTTGCAAATGATTTGAGCATGCGTAAAAATAATCCGAAAATCGTCCTAGCTCGAGACTGGGGACTGGCTTGTACGGGTTTCGAACCGTTCAAGAATTGCTCTTGAATGAACCCGAACGCCAAACTGCGGGTGTCAGAACCATTCTGTTAAAACCCGAACAAGCCTATTTCGACTGCGCAAACTCCGGACAGTCTTAGAACAGTAATTGCATGAACCCGAATAAAGCTATTGATGGCTATTCTACTATCCTAACGCCTGTTTGATTATAATAACTATTCCCACATTTAGTCCTCATGCTCTATCAAGTAGACGTGTGCCATATGTTTCAAGTAGCACATTGGCCACTCCGAAATTTGTTCGTCTCCTTGAGTCCAGTACCTCACCCTTAGATAAGATATGTGTTACGGTCTCGATCACCATGCCACAATGTCTGCACCTGAGATTCCCAGCCGCCCACATATTTCTCTGCAGTTTACTTGCGCAAGTTATTGAAATTTTGGCATATCCAATGATAGAATTAAAGTATAGAAAAAGAAAAAATAGTGTATTTAATGGCTATCAAGACATTCGTATTCATTTTCATACTCGTTTTTTAATGGCCATCATAAAATGCTGCTTGTATAGTATACTATTATGGCCTAGTTTTCGTAGTTTAAAGCAGGCAAATTACGGTCCGTACTTAAATTATTATTAGGCCATTCTACCTGTTCCAAAATAAAAGGGTGGATTTTTTATGAAATTCAAGTTAACGTTCTCGACCTACACTGGGGCGATTACAGAAAACTATCGTTTTCTTGGGAAAGTGTTGGTAGAGCTCCAATGAGTCTGCCAAATGCATTTAACGATTTTTTTTACTTCTGCCTTGATGTTCTTGGAATTCTGGATATGAGGAGTTATTGTGGTAGATGTTGAAGCTGTTTTGGAAGGCTATTCAGTCAATTAATTGCCAGGTATACCAATATGTGAGAGTATCACATATCGCTGCTTTCCAGCTATATTGGCACAACTCAAAATTAACGTTTTCACAGAACAAGCGTTAGAAAGTTTTTTGTAATTTCGGATCATCCATATCTATTTAATTTTTCAATGAACTGATGAACTATAATTTTTCAGTGAACAATGAAAGGCTTACACATTTAAATATCCCAAAAATTTTTTTCTGCTTGTGATAGGTATTAAAATATAACAAAAAGGGTCGTTCTTGCATGAAAATGAAAAAGCAAAATTATTCTGATTTTACCAATTTTTTTGGAACATAAACGCAAAAACACATCTTCTTGAAGAAATTTAAATCAAAATAACGAAATATATTATGAAAATATTCAGAAGTTAGAAACAGCCCAGTTTTGAGGTGGGTACATCGTTACATCATTCTAAAATTAGAGCTCAAAATTGAAAGAGGTATTCATAGTGAGTTATAAAAATCTGAGTAAAAACGAGGCACGATATTTTTAGCGATTAGACCCAATATTCCTGATTTTTTGGTTTCGGTAATGCCCACTTTTTGCTGTATTCTTTTTTGAGAACCACTTTGTCAAAATTGCAAGTAGATCTTCTGGTAAAAAATTGAGCACGCTGGTAGTCTTCATCTTCGTACGAATTTTGCCCAGAGCTTTTGGACGAAGAAATATCTTCGTCCATTTTACTGCATTGCGAAATCTCACGGCCATTTATGTCTGCACTTTCTTCATCAATATTGTCATCAATACCGGAAACTTCTAGGCAAAACAAAAAACATCAAGGTCTTGTAAATAAACATTTAAAAAAATCATATTTTCACTACTCCTCTAATCTTCCTCTCTTACGTCAAATGTGGCATCTCCTGTAGGTGGCTCAGTGCTATTCAAATCACTCAAGTATCGACGTATTGTCCAGAAGGGCTCATCCACATTGTGCACTTCTAAATTCGTTTTAGATAGCCTTAGTATAAGGGATGCTCTTGCGTTGTTATTATCTGCCATCCTAAATAAAGAACTCTTTAAATTTGTCACATTTCCCATATTATTCACTGTTAAATTGATATAAAATAATTTTTTTAAATCAAAAACGGCACATCTAAAAAAAAAGATCGAAACCAAACACACCGTTTTAGGAAATATTGTTCAATTTCCATGCAAAACCGTTCCATTACAAAATAGTTCACTATTGCTTCAAATACGAATATACAAAGTACTCACTTACTTTTTTGATGAAGAGTGGCACAACTCCAAATGGTACGTTTTTACAGGAATACTTCCTACCACTATAAGAGCACTTTTCGGTTTGTGTCGGTGTTGCAGGAACAGAATACCTAAAGTTAATAATAGATGCCTTTCTTCCGAAGATGTGTCAGTCTTTCCCGGAGAAGCACGACCTACTCTCTCCAAAAGCCAAGGCACAACTTATTTGCGCCAGTCTTGCATAAAACAGTCTTGCCAAAATAGAGAAGTGCCAAATTGTTAGGCTGCCATCTGACGGGAACTGTTTGAAATTCATTTGTACCAATTTTACAGGAAATTTTTACGTCTATTTTAGGACCATTGATGAAATAATCCAAAAATCGAGAAATTTCGAGTTGTGTCAGTATTGTCGGAAAGCAGCGATATATAGATAACCTGTTCAAAAACAAGTTGTTATAATAACACTCAACCTTTATATTTCAAGAAACTTCAAAGGAATAAAAAGGAATTTGGTCCAATTTGAAACCAAGTAAAATGAAATGTATGTGTCACATTATCTCAAAATAATTGTAGTTAAAATTTCGAAAAAAGTGCTCCAATCTGCATTACTCATGTAAAAAACAGTACGAAATGAAAATGGCTTCTGTGGTAATGAATATAAGGGTTGCAGGAAACCCCTAACTATGGTGCGGCCGACTGCGGGTATGCCCCCTGAAAATTGTATGACAAGTTTACCACATCATTTTGAAAAAGGTTTATGATGGATTCTGTAAAAATCAGCCACGAAGTATCCATTGATGAGTATTTACATAGGGCGTCCCAGTTGAAACAACTGAAAAAACTTCTATTCAAGTTTTTGGAATGCAAGATTTATTCAAGACCATCCGGTACAAAATAAAAATTTCAAACTAAGTTTAAAAAACTCTTCAGTTCATTGCCTTTTAGTCTAGGAGCAATCGGCGCATGAGTACCGAAAACTATTCCACCTCAATTTTTTTATGCGATCTTCTTCAAATTGCCCTACTGATGATATAAATGCATGTTGCCATGGGGCAACCCGGTGCCATATTGCTTAAACCGAAATTGTTTAAACAATTGCAAGGATTGTTATTTTTCAACGGGACAAATTTTTTTTATATTATTTATTGAAATACCAATGAAAAAAGTCCTATGGACATCTCTTGAAATTTTTTGACTGCTTAATTCTTTTGTTAATTGCTTCAAATGTCAGTGGCGTAAAAATGGGAGGGGAAAGGTAACATATTCTTCCAAATGTACACCACTGGATCAAAAATTGAAAAATATTTATCCATCAAAATATACCCTTTTACATTTAAAAAGAACCTGCCAAATGTCAAATGAATTTATTTATCCAATTTAAAGTTATCGAATTAAAACATTCAATTTTTCAAAACTTTAACACCCTGTAATTCAAAAAGTAAAGAGGCTGGACCCCTTAATCCTTATATCATTTTGTCCAGTTTTACCAGAGGTATCTACATGCAAACGTTGTAGGTGTCATTTGAAAACACCCTGTATTTTTCATGGGTTAAAAGTACCCAAATTTGAGATTTTTCAAACCTTAAAAAATTCATATCTTCGGAAATATCAACTTTATCGTGAAAAGTCATAGGACCTTTTTTATTGGTATTTCAATAAAGAATATAAAAAAAATTGTCCGGTTGAAAAATAACAATTCCTTGCAATTGTTTAAACAATTTCGGCTTAAACAATATGGCACCGGGTTGCCCCATGGCAACATGCATTTATATAATCAGTAGGGCAATTTGGAGAGGATCGCATGAAAAAATTGAGTTTTCGGTACTCATGCGCCGATTCCTCCTAGACTATTTGAACATTGGTAATTTTAAAGCTCCAGCTTTAAATCTTATAAAGTTGCGGTTTTTTAAAAAGGGATGTGCAAATTCAAATTTTTTGGGAAAAAGGTGATTTTCTCCTAAATGGCTGGGAGCTTAAAAAAAATTGGCAGTGTACAGTACTAACTAGGTATATCGGTTTCTAAAATAAAAAAAAGTATGGCATTCCATTTCAAGAAAAAAATTGTCATTTGCCCAGTTTACTAATGGATACACTGTATCAACATAATTTTAAAATGTTGGGATTTAGTTATCCTTAACATGTACATAATTTTATAATAAATATGTTACAATTTAGGTTTCCTGGACCCTGTATTATGCAAAATAATTCAAGTCCCTTAAGTTTGATCCTGTGGGACATTTGCATTATTTATTTGATGATTTTCTACACAAAATATAAGACCTCTCAATTTTGAAAATAATTTGTTATTTACTTGTTATATCAGCAAACCCATTTTTGTACTCGCTAAAGTTTTTTGAAAAAAATAATGTAAAAAATGAATAAATCCATATTTATAGCATTTTTTTTTCAAGAATTTGAAAATATTGTAAATAAATGGATGAATATTATTTTAAGGGGATAATGCCCATAGATATAGAT
The DNA here is from genome assembly GCA_910591695.1 of Galerucella pusilla. NCBI lineage: Eukaryota > Metazoa > Arthropoda > Insecta > Coleoptera > Chrysomelidae > Galerucella > Galerucella pusilla. The sequence continues at coordinate 27,589 of CAJUYI010000022.1, read as the reverse complement.
ACAGGGTGTTTCATTGGGAAAGGGCCTAACTTAAACTGTAGATGGGGATCACTTTGGTGCTTCCAAAAACCTATATTTTATGTGTCCTCCGCACTTCATAACCGAGATACAGGGTGTTTTATAAATTTTTTCTATTTCTTTCGACCTCATAACTTCCGAGTTACCCTGTATATTATTTTGAAATTTGGTACACGTGAAAACCATCACCTAGAAACTCCATCAAAAGCATCTCCAAAAAGATAATGCAGGTCC
>CAJUYI010000022.1:0-27327 GCA_910591695.1 Galerucella pusilla | reverse complement strand
ACAAAAGTTATTAAAGGTGGATACTTTTATCTGAAAAGCACTGTATAATATATACATATATATTTTGTTCATATATTATTGCAACCCTAGAAGGTTAAGAAGTAAAGAGTAGCTTTTAGCTAATCTTCGCCTTCTTGGGGCAAATGTGTTGAACACGTTTGTAGATAAAGATATTCATTCATTGCTACTGACAAAACTATGACTTGCTATGATCGCAGAAATGGAATATACACATGTTTTTAGCAATATGCAAACAGAATAGCACTGATTATCTCGTAACTTCTTCGGTTTACTTACTTAGTTGATTCGTTTATCAACAATAAATATTTAACTTCCAACGTCACATTTCATACAAATTTTTCTGATTGCATCCCTTGATATTTTTTGATTTAATAATAATGAATATACAGAAAATATATAATTTTCAACTATTTCTGGTATAATAATTTTCAATTGAATATTTCACATTCTTTTTTTCTGTATATTCGAATCTTAAGTGAAAATAGATTAAACTAAAAGGGAAACTCTCAGTATTTTTCATTGAAATGGTTTGTTCAGGAATGTATGCGTCAGCTTATGATTGCACTGTACATGTTTTTAGCCTGAAGGAAAGGTATCTGTGGTTCTTTTAAAATATACGTGTTTATTTTTGGCACTAGATAAGATACGCGAGCCACGACATCCGATACAGTGCTCTTCGTTTCAGATGGTTGTAATAAAGTAGGTAGAGAAATCTGAACCAAGTCAGTAGAAATAAAATCAATTTAATCATAAACATAAACATAAAAATCGATAGTCACCACTATTCTTATTAGTTTATGCCCTTACCAACTTTATATTATCCAAAAAAACGTACTTAAAATTAAATATTAATGAACAATTTACTGTATAATTTAATTTTCCCAAAGGGCACAACAGCTCGAGTGCTTTTCTTATATACCTATATTTTTATCTACGATCACCTTTAAGATTAGTCATTTAGGAACCAAAAAAAATGTGTGAAATCATACATATTATCGTTGAGTGATAAATTATCACTCAACGATATTATGAAAAGCGTGCGTAAATGAACAACGCTTTTTATATGGGACTTTCATTAAAACACCCAAAAGCGTGCGTAAATGACCAATGCTTTTTAAATGGGGTTTTCATTTAAACACTCTTTTTAGCTACGTAATTATCTAGTTGCCTTGAATTTAGTCGTTTGTTGTATAAACTTTTGTGCTGCCAGTAAATTTGACAGAAGTGTCAGAGATACCTAGTGGAAAATATTTTCTGTTTTATTTAAAAATTTAATTACACTTATTTTAAATGGAAGAACCTCGAGAAAAATGAAGTTTTTCTTCGTATTGCACACCACCCTTTTTTAGAATTCGTTGTGTATATATATTTGTTGATAGAAAATTTATTTTTATGTTTTTCAACCCCTTCAGAGCACATTTTTTTCTTTTTTCCTCATGTGGTCGTAGATAAAGTTTAGTATGACACTTGTACGTGAAGTACTTTTGCGCACTAGTTGCGAAAAAGGCACTCGCTACGTTCGTGCCTTGCATTTTCGCTACTCGTGCGCAAAAGTATAACTTCACGCACTTGTATCATAAATAACTATTGTTTTATAATTTTTGAGAATTTTATTTGGGATCAGAAGGCTTGGTTATTTTCAGAATTATTTATCAGTAGTAATAACCCAAGGACATTGATAATTATTGTTTAAAAAGCAAATTTCGTAAGACTATTGCTTGGAAACAGACCGACATTTCGAAATATTTGAAACGTCAAAATCGAAATAAATGAAAATGTATTCAGATTAAGTAGAGAGAGAATTATGGAACCGTTGGCGATACTTGACATTGTTTACACTACCACTACAGTAACACCTTACACTCTTCAGAGACTGAATAAGATATCTTGTTTATCGAAACGCGTGTAAACAGCGAATTGATAATTCAGATTACTTTGGAAACACCCTGTATATTATTCCTAGTATGTTGTGTGTAGGTTTCTTCAAAATCGTACTCTGTATATCATACTCTGTTATTATCATGTTCGACTAATATTTTCACCTGTACACCATTTTTAATATAATCTTGGAAATTAGTTGTAATATTTTCAAGAACTTAGCATTTCACATCTTCTGTATGTTCCTTGTGGTATATTATTCATTCTTTTTTTAATTTTTTGGGAAATTAAACCACAATATTTTTAAATTCTTTACTTCAACGTTTCGGTCACTCCTCCTTCGGAGTTGAGCTCTTTCGCCAAACTTTGAAAATAAACTCACGCAGTTATTAGACAACATGTTTGAATAAAAAATTATCAGGTTTATTTTGATGCACGAGTTTAATTCGGTAGACTATTTCTCGAGTAGAAGAAATAAAAGTATTATATTGTTGGGTTTACTTGCGGTCACTTTTCCTTGAATAGAACTTAATGAATCTTTCCCAAATCGCGACATTTCAACGAATTTTTTAAATTTGGCATATGTCACAATGACAAATAATGCGCAATTTTAACACTCGTTACTATAGTTACGGACCTACAGGGAAATCTTCGATAGCTAGCGGGATCTTTTCGATAGTTAGCGGCATCTTTTCGATAGTTAGCGGCATCTTATCGCAATAATATCCCGCTTCATATGGGATTTTTAATACAGGAGGGTAATATTCGGGAATATTAGGTTTAGTATTTAGAAGTTGGATCATTAACTATTGAGAGACAGGCAAAACAGTTTCAACTTTTACGGCAGACCTAATAAGCAAATATAGGACCTGTCAAAGCACCAGCTGGTATTGTTTTAACAGGCACACAAAGCTAACGGGTTTGACAGACAAAGCCATGTGCAGATTTTGTCACCTATAAGAGAAAACTCCAGAGCAGATCCTATCAGTGCGACTGCCTGGCGAATGTGAGGTCTCTTGTACTAGGCGATGATAAAAAGAGTCAAGGTGAAAAAGGTCGCAGTGGAATAGGCCAATTAACCAACTCATAATATAATCTATCTTCACGGTGTTTATAAAAGATTAAATGTGCCCTTAGTTCGTTAACCAAGGAAGTAATGAATACATATTTTATATAAAGTATACTGTCATTATTTTTAGCCCCTTTATTATCTCCCAAGTTTTTGGTGTGAACTCCTGAGATATGTATGTATTTTGGAGTGACATTCACTGAGACCTAAAAGATCTATTGTGCCCTCTAACTTCTACTTAGTTAGGAATGTACTTAGGAATTTTAGGATATTTGCAGGCTACAGCTTGGGTAAATGTTCCTCTTCTATCCAGTAATCGCCAAGGTGTTGTGCCCTAGGATTCTGAAGTTGTAGCTAGTCTGTAGTTAGAAAGTATGTGGATGGAGGTTCCTTCTTTCATGCCACAAAATCTGCATTCTTCTTCCTCCACTATTTTGAGCTTATTCAGGTGCCCATTCAGGCGACAATGTTCCGTTAGGATCTCTGTTAAAACTCTTTGCGCAGTTTTACTTTGACTTATGCATTCATTTGATCTCAACAGGTTATAGTCTCCCACAAGATCTTTCCAATGGTCAGTTCTTCTATTTTTCTCGGCTTTACCTATTTCTTCCAATATTGCATTGGAGCTGATTCCGCAGAAGGGCTCAGGCCTCCAAAAGGGTATTTCAGTCCCCCTCTTTGCTAGTTCATCTGCTATTTCATGTCCTTCTATTCCAGTGTGTCCTGGAATCCATAGTAAGATTAGCCTAGTTAATTAAGTTTCGGTAGCCTCCCAGAAAAAAGAAGTAATGCCACAAGGAACTTATAGAAGATATTAATTATTATGTGGTGAACTTTATCTCCTCGTAAAAATGACCTTGAAAGTTCGTAGCTCTAGTCCCTAATCCAACAGCAACTGCAGCATTCAGTTTCATTTCAACCATTTTGATACTTTCACCTTGGCGATTACTTACTAATATTTTCTGTGCATTTATTTCGAATTTTTTGACATTATCAGTTAAACTCATTTGTTACTTCCTTTTAACTACTAATAATATTTTGTTACTTCCTCTCGTACACTAAATGGTCATTTAAAGCAATAAGTATAATTTAATTTTTAATATTAGGAAACAAAAAGTCAAACTTTCAATATTAATAAATTAAAATAGACGGAAAGTCTAGTTCGAACAACTATCAGTACGTGAAATCGAAGTCATTAGATCTTGTAATAAAATTTTATAGTTTTTCGAGTTCATTATATTATTTGCTTAATTACAGTTTCCTGTAACAATTGTCATATTTGAGTGAAGCGTGTTATCAATAGATGTCAAACCTCACAAATTGGACTTTTCCGCACTCATTTTAGTGCGGAAAAGTAAATATGTCAAGTTTTTGGGGAGTATACTGACATTTGAATATTTAAAATATCTATTTGTATGATTGTAGTTTACCAAATGACTGAAAAATTAATAAATTTATTATAACTCTGCTATAATTTTTAATAAAAAAACAACTTATTTTTCCATCATTTTTTGATGGCTTTGGTATAATCCTCATCAAATGAATGTCAAATAATAATAATTTGTTGATATGTATTTATTAAGAAATGTTTCTTTTTGTTAACTTTTGGGTTTTTTTTCCATATGCTAGTAGAAAAAATAGTGTACCTAACACGTGCGTAAAGTGACTTTTCCGTACTCGATTGCTGACTCTTACTCCAAGAATTGCTATACCGATGTAAAAAAGCATCGTAAAACCAACTAGTTTTAAACTAGGTATAAATTCTGGTATAACTTTATTCCCAGAATAAGTATACCTAGTATAAATCTCTCTTGTAAAACCGGCCCTTAGGTGTAAATTGTTTTGTCAAACTAAAACACTATAGTTTATTACATTTATAAAGATTATTACTTCATATTTTATTGAACAAATTATATATTTAATAAGTATTCAATTAACTGTCTCTTCTCTTTCCAACATCATTGACCTACCAATATCTGGAGGCGTGAAAGCTTATTTTAAAAAACTAAATTTAACCACCTGGTAAAATCATTGGAATCAAGTAACTTCAATGCTACGTAACATTCAACCGACAGTGAACCAACCTACCTACTTTGGTTTATCCAGACGAAACATGGCTATTGTTCGTAGATTACGTATTGGACACACTCGACTCACACATGGATACTTATATAATGACATCATCTTCTCTGCCAAAATGCCAATATTGCCACACGACGCTAACAATAAAACATATTATTATCCTCTCTTAGTGCCCACATTTTGCCATGAAACGCCAACAGCTTGGTATAAAACTCAACATAGAAGAGCACCTCATAAACAAGATATAGTACCACTTACTTTATTTACTGATTACAACAATTGTTTTTTGTCAACCTATGTTATATCATATATTTGTAAATATTTGTAATGTAACTCGTGCTAATGGCCATAGCTGTCACAGGCACGTTAAGCTGAATAAAAAAAAATTCACCGTCTGATTCACTTCCCGTATTAAATTTTCTATTAATAAAACAAGAAAATTGTATCGCAAATTTCGTGCGAGGTTATAGTAGTTTCCCTAACTATTGCGGAAAGTGATACTTTTCCGCACGTAGCGGAGTTCGGTATGCAATCGCGTGCGGAAAAGTCACTTTACGCACGTGTTAGGTACACTATTTTTTCTACTAGCATGCGGAAAAAACCCAAAAGTTAACATAAAGAAACATTTCTTATTAAATACATATCAACAAATCAATTATAATTATTTGACACTCATTTGATGAGGCTTATACCAGGGCCATTAAGAAATGATTGAAAAATAAGTTTTTTTTATAAAAATTATAGCAGAATTATAATAAATTTATTAATTTTTCAGTCATTTGGTAAACTACAATCATACAAATATATGTTTTAAATATTCAAATGTCAGTACACTCCCCAAAAACTTGACAAATTTACTTTTCCGCACTGAAACGAGGAAAAATGTAAGAAATGTAAGAAAATGTAAGAAAAATGTAGGAAAAAAACTTTTTTTTTGTTGGACTTCCTTTTGACCTATTAACATTCATTAAGTGAATAAGTAATCAAGTTTTCGTCAATAATTTGTTTAAAATGTGAATTTTTGCGTACGTATAAACCAATAATTAAACAACTATTAGTGAGTCAAGAAAGCAAATAAACTGAAATTTCACTAGCCACTCAAATAACAATTATTCTTGAAAATCGGCAAATTCTTGTTTACTTGATGATTATGTTGTGTCTGTAAATAAGCGATATATATAAATTTTCTCCAATAATTAACACAAATACCGGAATTACAATAATTATAAAAATATTTTATTAATAATTTACAAAAATTAATTATTTGCCTAGGGCGTTAACAAAAAATTGAATAAAATTACTTGTGTCTTTAAAATCAAAGTCACATATAAGATATGTATATATATTTTTAAATAAAATAGTGCTCCCACAGCCTTTAGGTGTTTTGTGCTTTTGGTTACGTGAAGGGAAGGGACTAGTTGTCACTGTCATGCTTAACAGTCTTTCCACTAGATCCATTCTGGATAAATCTCACAGCACTTAGCCAAGACTCATCGAACACACACTCTCTTATTGACGATAACTCCGGACACTCGCATGACTTGCCTGACAGTTTTATCTTCCTGTTCACACATCCTGCATAGAGGTGCGTCCACTAGCCCCATAGTATGGAGGTGTTTCCTTAGTTGACAGTGGCAGGTCAGAAAACCTTCTGTTAAACGTAGGTTTTTCCTGGTTATCGCCAAATATTTCTTCTACGCCAGCTTCCCTGGGTCGCCCAGAGTGATCCTGACAAGACTGCATGCTTTGATTCCGTCCTATCTCTTAAGGGATTGAGCATGGATGTAACGTTTGGCTAGTTCCGCAATTGTCGAGGTCGTTAGGCCGTAGGTGTCACTGGGTTTTAAAATTTCCAGTCCAGCCGCTTCCCTGGTCAAATAATCGGCAATACGATTTCCCTTACTACTGTCGTCCCCTTTAACCCACCTTGTTATCTGCGAAGGCGTTAGCTAAATCTTGGTGGCACTCTAGTACTAGCCCCGATATACATGTACACATGCTATGCATGTGCTTCTTAAGGGTGCAGTGACGGGTAAGCCACCCTGCCACTTTCTTTATTTGACCCCGAAGGTTTTTTTTGGATTTTGGTTGTTTCAGTTCAGTTGCTTCGAATATATTGTAAAACTGGACTATTGCATATTAAATTTCTGGCAAATAGTGAGTTACAAAAGGAACATTGAGTTGACACAAATTACAAGTATCCGTTGTGAAAAAATTATTGATTTTTGAAACCCTAAGGTAGGTATTGAATTTTCAGGCGATGTGTTTCCCAATAATTTCCATTATTTCATTTTAGATACGTTTTAAACGAAATATGATCATTTTAAATTTAGCGTTAATCTTCATTGTCCTTAAATTGCCTGTTCTAACCTGAAATGTTTCAAAAAGTGTTTTTCTGACGTAATTGTAGGTGAATAGAATTCGTGGAAATTATTTACAGCTTTTAAACGAGTCGATAAAAATCTGGATTTCATTACCGAAAAAAAAGTTAAAGCAAAAAATTACCTTTTTTGCAAATTCAACATTGTGCAGACTTATACTAAAAAAATCGTAGAGATCTTAATAATTTGAATATCGTACTGAAATTTGACACGGATACTCTCAGTTAGTAGTAGAATATGGAAAAAATTCAGGATTATCGTAGATGTAAAATTGTGAATACAAGGAGATTCGGAAGTGCAAAGTGGAAAAATCCTTCATTTTCAGAAATTCAACCCACTGTAACTTATAATATAAAACTTTGTCGAGCTTTTTATGGGGTCGACACAGTAAATGCCCGTGCTCCAAAGTACGAGGCAAACATATAGTATAGATTTTGAATTTGAAATATATAAGAAATCCGGATATTGGGCAGTGTTATATTCAAAAAATCGAAGAGACCTCAATAATTAGAAAATCGTCCTGAAATTTGGAATGAATACTTTCAGATAATGGTAGAATATGAAAAAAATTCAGGAATATCGTAAATATGAAATCATGGATACAGGAATATCTGGAAATGCAACAAAGGAAAATCCTACATTTTCAGAATATAATCCGCTGTAATTTCTTATATACAACTTTGTCGAACTTTCTATGCTGATTTTCGGATTCTACAGGGTCAAATTAGTGAATTCCTGTCCTCCAAAATATGGGCAAAAGGTTTAGAGGCAAAAAATGACCTAAGCTTTCAACTAACTGAACTTGAATTTCATGCTTTCTTGCAGTCAATTGTGGGGACCGTTTATAGGGCTGCTCAGTTTAAATAAACATAAAGTATTCTTTGCATTATTAATTTAAAAAATAGATTTATATGCTTCTACAAATTTTTTTATTTCTAATATAATTTTCTGTAGATCTGATTTTCTTTTTATTATTTTTACATTTGGCAACAGCGGTAAAATAGGGGGACACTGAACACACGCCCATCGCTGACTGCGCACAATTATTCTTCTCTCTATTTCAAGTCGTTTTTCTCATATTTTCCTTCTCGTACTTGTGTAAATCGTATGTCGCCAATAGACTTTTCGCACTCTGTGTATTAATATGTCGCTTAATGAAATTTTTTGCACATTTTTTTAAATTTTGACACTTGACAGCAGTCAATCTTCAATGATTGGATTATACTGAAATGCCTCAAAAAGTTGTAAACTTACTGTACTGCCTCCAACGAGGTAAAAGAAATAGGAGGTAAGGTAAGCGTGGTAGTGATTTAACCAACTTTCGAAGGAAGTCGCCATATTGAGAAGCCAGATTAGTGACATTAGTCATCAATTCTTGTATCAACATAGATATAGTTTGTTCAGCCATCCTTTGCCGTTACGTCATAATGGGTGACGTATTCTGCTGTTTTACGTGTGTCTTATATTACTTGAATGTTATTTTACACTCAAAATTATAATCAATGACATATGTTAAGAATTGTTTTCAAAATATGACAACATAACTGTCAAAAGTAACAGATAAAATTTTTGTGTTGACCTTAGATTAGAAATACGTTAATGACGTCATAATTCCGTCTCATCCATTTCATGAATGAGGGAGCAAGCTGGACAATGTATGACGTAACGGCAAAGGATGGCTGAACAAACTATAACCTTGATATAGTTAAAATAATACCCTCTTGGTGTGCGTCATCGATTGTGACGTATATCCGGGTTTTCGGCATGTCGTTTATTTTATTTGCTATTTTGACATATAGCTAACCTTAAATTTGATAAATAAAATCATTAGGATTGTATTCAGCCAAATTCGAAAAGGCTATGCAATTAATAATTACCAGCTTCTTTTTCTAACTGAAAATACTTGAGAACTTTCAAAATACTGATGTTTTTCCGTGTATTCATGCATATTTTTGTATTATTCATATAAATAAAACAATAAGATTAATATTCACTTTTCATAAATAATAATTGACCGTAAACAACAAAGTACAGACCTGTCAAGAACTGTCAGTGTGACAGTAGAAAAAGACAAGACTTATTGCTGCTACGAAAGTAACGCTTTCATAGTATTTTAAACTCTCGATTGATGGGTTGAGCTTGAGCGTAATCTAAACATCAACCAATCAAATTTTTGTAAGTCAAAGCTTAGGGTTAACGTTTGTAATACATTTAAACGGTTCATTATTGTGATATTTTGATTGGGATTATTTCAACCATAAACTGAAATGTGTCAAATTGAAAAGCCACGTTGAAAAAATAGTGATTTTCAGTATTAGAAAGGTTATTTATGAGTATTAGTATGAATTTAAGTTGATATTGAGTTGTACAATAGTGTTTGGAGACTGCTTTTATCCAATATACCACCTTAAAAAGATGCATATTATAAGAGTTTTTTGTTTCCCCTAAATGAATAATTTTATGTACGCATCTGGTTTGTTTACGCTTCAACGGAAGTCGGCCATATTGAGAAGCCACTTTGGTCGATGATTCTTTATACTGTTATGTTCTCTCCTCTCTCTTTTACCTCCATGACCCCCGCTCTGAATAAAAAATGCATATTATTTATAATCGAACTCGATCTAAAAGTTTCTGTTTCTATTGCAGGATTGTAATTATCATTAAAAATGGCAAATGCTCAACAATACTGCCTTCGTTGGAACAACCATCGCTCCAACCTCCTCACCGTATTCGATGAACTTCTTCAAAATGAAGCTTTTACAGATGTAACACTGGCTTGCGAGGGTGGTTCTCCCATTAAATGTCACAGAATGGTTCTGGCAGCTTGTTCGCCTTACTTTCAAAATCTTTTTATAGGATTGCCATGCACACATCCAGTGGTAGTCCTCAAAGACGTTAAACATATGGAAATTAAAGCGATTCTAGAATATATGTACCGAGGAGAAGTAAATGTAGCACAAAACCAACTTGCTGCTTTGCTCAAAGTAGCCGAGGCCTTGAAAGTAAAAGGTTTGGTGGAAGAAAATAAGTCCAACACTAATCAAAAAGAAGAAGAGCCCATCGATCATTCACCTTCAATTACCACGTCTAGTTCGGTAATGCAAAATATTGTTCATAGCAGCAGCAACTCATCTCCACCTCACTCTACGAATTCTATGTACAAAAATCCATACAATTTTTATAACAACAAACCTCAAGACTCTAGATTAAATCTACCGATGTGGGCTATGCCCGGTTTACCCCTGCCACCACATACTTCGTCACAAGTCTCTAGCAATAACCATCATAGTCCAGCCACTATGCTCAGTGGATGTTATGAGGCTGCTACGTCAGATATGTCTCCTTTGAAAAAGAAGAAATTGTCCAGCTTGCTTATTCAGAGGGACACACCAATACTGAGGACTGTTTTGGGACAAGGTCAAGCCGATTCTTCTCAACCTGTCAGTTTAGTTTGCCATCCAGATAGTGCAGAGCAAGGCAACGGAAACGAAGAAAGAATAAAGGTAAGTAGTAGGCCATGTTTGTTACTTATTTTGCTACAGCAGCTTTTCTTATCATTTGTTCCATCCATTTTGATCAAAATATTTCTCTACAGTAGTTCTCTTAGGTATTTACCGCGTTTGGTGCTGATCCCTCGCCTTCTCTCTCGAAGTTTCCATTCAATATTTCGCTTTATTTCCTTGTCTCCTCCATTTTTTTTCACCAGACTAACTTTACCTTTGTATTGTACGAAACCCAAGGACAAAGGCACGCTAAAATATTCCTTAAAAGCACTTCGGCCAAACTGTCACACAACGAGGATAATGGTGGGAATGCTGACTGGACATTGTAGGCAGAGGCAGATGACAGCCTATGCAGGTTCTGCCAGGAAGAAGACGAAACTGCGGAGCACATACTCTAAGAGTGCGAAGACCTAGCAAGGGTGCGACATTGAATGAGACCTAAAATATTTTTGTGCCCCATACTTCTACTTAGTTCCTGAGGAAAGTCTCAAAAACTAATGGCTCCCTAAGTTCTATTTCCGAAGGAATTTTAGGATATCTGCAGGCTTTAGCTTAGGTAAATATCCCTCTTCTATCCAGTAATCTTCTTCCATGCCACTGAAATTCTTCCTCCACCTTGAGCTTTATTATGTGCCCATCCAGGCGACAATGTTCTGTTAAGATCCCTGTTAAAACTCCTAGTGCAGTTTCAGTTTGAGTTGTGCATTTATTAGATCTCAACGGGTTGCAGTCGCCCAGAAGAATATTTGAATGTCTAAGCCCTACTAGACCTTTCCAATGGTCAAATTTTCTCTTTTTTGTCAGCTTGGCTTATTTCTTCCAATATTACACTGGAGCTGATACCGCAAAAGAATTCCGGTCCTCAAAGTGGTGTTTCAGAACCCTTCTTTTCTAATATTCATCTGCTATTTCATTTCTTTCTGTTCCAGTGTGTCCTGGAATCAACAAATCAATAGTAAGGTGACTGTATATTGTTACGGTTTAGTTAATTGAGTTTGTCTAGATATTCCCACACCATTTTGGAACTGATTACACAAGAGCTCAGTGCTTTTATGGCTGCTTGAATATCCGACATTATGATAATCCTTTGCCTTCTGTATCCCTTATCAATATTGAACTAGACACACTTTCTTAAGGCGTGAATTTAAGCTTGAAGGATATTTTATTGTGTTTGGTTTGTGTTTGGTTCCTGATCCACACACTCCTGTCCCAGTTCCTTCTTGCTGCTTAATGCTGTAACGAATTTTTTTGAAAAATTCATTCATTCGAGACTATACACTTGGATCGAATCCCATTCGCGACTGATCAGGTATTATTTTTCTCATACCAATAGACTAATACATATTTCTCAGATATCTACATCCGTTTCTTGCACACCCATCTCCAAAATACGTCAGCGATATCCCCTGATATCTGTACTAGTAACTTTTGGAGTTAATCACCACAGCACATAGACACTGGGTCCATTATATACCTTCCTATCCTATTTAGTTCAATTATACGAGGGGCACTACAACCTCTTAGGACTCAGGAATTGACTCGGACAAGAACAGCAAATAGCTAGTTCATCAGAAAATTCGGACTATGAAAATATGATTGCTGTATATTGTTATGAAACCAACCTAGATATAGAGTTCACGATATGATTATGAAAAGAAAATTTTCAGTAGTAATACCCCTAGGGTCTTGATAATACCGAGCAACACGCTTGAAGCATTCTCTATGACAAAATTTTGAGAATTTATCAAGACCCGAGGAGCATTCGATAAGATAATCTTTTACTTTGTGAATATCAAAAAATTGATTTTCAATCTGACGTTTAATAATTTTTTATACAAACTTTATTAGTTTTAACCAAATATTATTCATTTTTATTTAAAACTACAGTTGTGAAAAGTACAATTGGTATATTAATTGAACCGTTAGATGCAATACCAAATATTTGCGACATTTTTAATCCAGTTGTTAGTTTGACGTTTAATTTATTTTTAATAAAAAATAAACATCAAACTGAAAACACCACATGTAGGGTATTATCGCTGTAATACAGAGAGGTGATTGGATGAAATTTGAGACATGACTTAAAATTAAGTAATTTTATTGATATATTAAGTAAAAAATTATCCGCGAAATTTTGTTATTTCTTTCCGATAATATCGTACATTCAACAGCCTTCTTGGCGTGCGTCATCTAATATTCACTTTTCATAAATAATAATTGACCGTAAACAACAAAGTACAGACCTGAGAACTGTCAGTGAGACATTAGAAAAATACGAAAGACACATTGCCGCTACGAAAGCTACGTCTGCATCCTATTTGGAAAGATATAATTTCTCCCGATTGATAGGTCGCGCTTTTGATCAGGATTAATCACAGACCTGCCTTTCTCCATTTCTTCCAACGTAATGTGTTAGAAGCACATTAACAATCGATGACGCACACCAAAAAGGTTTTTATATCAACTCTAGCAATCATTTTCATTAGTACACACGACTGACAATCTGAATACACGAACTACAAAAAGTGAATTTGTTATTCGGAGCTTCCCTCAAAAGTTGCCCTCTATTTCAATATACGGATATTGTCGGCACGAACCGAATGGTCATGACAGTGCCGATCCGCAGCAATGTGCGTGCTCCAATCTATTTGTGTAGGAATCAAACACTTTTATTGAGCCGAGTCGATTCAGTGCATGTCCTGCTCTAGAGTATTTTTCAATAGTAGGAGCTAATAAGAATATTTTATCAAAAAATTGTATATAACTTTTACTTATTCATGTATTTTTTATATTTCCAGCACATGAAAAATGAACCCTTAGAAGATGCACAATCGCCATACACAGATTTTATCCCCATGCACGAAGAGGAAGAAAAATTAAAGTTGGCAATTCCTTCTTCGTCTCCACAGTCGTACTCACATGAAATGCGCGGTGTCACCGGTATTGCTACCTACGTGCCTACACAGAAACCCGAGTGGAAACGGTATAAGCAGTATACTAGGAACGACATAATGTCAGCCATAGAAGCTGTACGAAACGGCATGTCAGCACTGCAAGCCGCAAGAAAATATGGGGTACCTTCTAGGACGTTGTATGATAAAGTTAAGAAATTGGGTATAACTACCAGCCGTCCATTTAAACGAGGCAGTAATGGAAGCTCGGGATGTTTTTCCTATAGTAAGTATCTACGACTAATCAGAATATTTATTTGTTGATATTAATTTCTTTAGAAAATTTTATCGGCAATTTTATCTCGTTCACTCTGTGGTTTTAATTAAAGCTACTTTTCCTACGACCGTGCGGAAAGGAATACTTGTGTTTTATAATGAGGTGCTAAACTTAACAAAAATATGTTTTCCCAATGTTGCTAGTTAGTGGCTGACTGAATCATAATGGAGAATCAATTATTTTATTTTCACAAGCTTTTTATGTATTTTTGAATGATTGAAATAGTTCACCATATTTTTTATTTCTCATAAAATTTAAGAAATATTCTGCAAAACCACTGCCCCATGAAATTTAAATGTGTTTTTCTACGCTTATGTCCGTAAACGTCAAAAATCACATGTCGACATTCTTTGTAAGTGACATTTAACAATAACATGCACGTTATGAGATCTCATAACATACAAGTGAGTTTAGATAAGAAAACTTGTATTTCTTTGTTTGATCAAATTTTTTATCTACGCACTACTTTATTTGGTCTATTCACATACACTTAGTCAATTTAAAAACATAGAAGCTTTTAGGGTTAGTGAAATACATTTTAGATTCAAAAAGTAATGCCCCTAAATATCGGCAACACGTTATACAATTTCTCAACAAATGAGGCGCGTTATTTCATTGAAGAAAATAAATGGGCTTAGGCGTTACACTAGTTGTAATACCATGAGGCACAAAAAACGTGTTTGCTTCGTACCTAATGAGGTATCTCTGGTTATAGAATAATTGCAATAGCAAATAGCAATAATGACATTAGCCTTTACTGTCAAAATTACTGCTGTCAAGCAATAATAACATTAGGCTTGACTGAGTTGATTGTCATCGTAGTTATAGAGGGTAGAGGTAAGGAGAACCGTGTCCAGCTGTATACTGACAATAAAGCTTCAAGTATCTGCCAGAGTAGCGCTGGCGTACAAAAAAATCTAGTATGAACATAGCTATTGT
The DNA here is from genome assembly GCA_910591695.1 of Galerucella pusilla. Taxonomy (NCBI): domain Eukaryota; kingdom Metazoa; phylum Arthropoda; class Insecta; order Coleoptera; family Chrysomelidae; genus Galerucella; species Galerucella pusilla. The sequence goes on along the minus strand of CAJUYI010000022.1, from coordinate 12,226 downwards.
AGACGGAGTGAAGTGTGCTGAGTTTGAATAGTATTTAAAAATTTTCATGACTAGAGTAGTTAGTAAAATACCCGTATACAAAACTTCAACTATTTAGCTTGTTTATTCCTCTATCTTCTTCTCATCACTTTTGGCGCTTTCTTTAAAAAGTATCCTAAGGTGCCGCAGCGCCACTCTTATTGGACGCGCTGTTACGGACACTTTTTCAAACACAGAGATGGTTCTCCTTACCTCTACCCTCCATAATCGTAGTGTCAAAATTACTGCTGTCAGTTCCACTTAAAATTATGTGACTTATAATACATGCAAAAGCCTTCTTGATGTGCGTCATCGTTTGTAACGTATATCCAGGTTTTGGGTATGACGTATGTCGTACATATAGCTAACCTAAAGGTACATTTACATTCAATTACGCGCGTGCTTAATCTCTTGCTTAATTGACATTTCACATAATGATCATTTACATTGGTTCTAAATTTTTTGGTTATGTAATTTGTCTTGCTGTAGTTTTTAGTGAGTTGGATACCTATAAAAATAAAAATAATGGTCGAGAATAAGATTAAAAGTTTAGTATTATGCTCTCTGGCATCTATCGTAATAACGTTACATAAAAAACCGCCCAAAAATTGTAGGAAAGAAAATGCGCAAAAAGAAGATTTTGGGTACGAGACATTTATTTAGCAATATTTAGCATACTATTAGCAATATGTGATGCAATATATAATTTTATCTTTGTTGATATTGGGTTTTATTGAGCACAGAGTGATGGTGACATATTAAAAAATTCCACAATTGGAAGTAAACTTCTTCCCCATACTGCAGATGAAGTGCCAACATTTTTTATTGGTGATGAAGCTTTTCCTCTTCAAAGAAATTTAATGAGACAAAAATGATCATAAAATTTCCTTAACAATCATAGCATAACCTTAAAATTTTAAATGAAATTGTCTTTCTGCTTGCATTTGTCAAGCAGAAGAACAAGCCCGCTCAAGCTTAAGCAAAAGTAAAATTTTCAATGTAAATGGATACATGGAGACGTCATATGTCAAGCGAGCAAATTTCAAACTTAAGCACGCGCGTAATTGAATGTAAATGTACCTTTAATTTTGACAAATAAAATCATCAGGATCGTATTAAAGCCAAATTCGAAAGGGCTATGAGGTTAATAATTACCTACCAGGTTCTTTTTCTAACTGAAAATACTTGAGAACTTACAAAATGCTGATGTTTTTCCGTGTATCTAGGCATATTTTTGTATTATTCAAATAAATATTACAATAAGATTAATACTCGCTTTTCATAAATAATAATTGACCGTAAACAACTAAGTAAAGATCTGACGAGAACTGTCAGTGGGGCATAAGAAAGACATAAGACACATTTCCGCTACGAAAGATACATCTGCATCCTAATTTGAATGTTGTAATTTATCCCGATTGATAGGTCCACCAGAATGTCCATCGAATTTTACAGAATATACTATTTAATTTATATCCATTGAATATTACTCAAAAAACTCGATCAACGTATGCCAACTTATTCATGTATTAGAGTTTCATGTATACTTCTATTGTATAGATACCGGCTCTCCATATGGCGGCCATCTTAGCGAATCTGACGAAAATCCAATGCACAATAATAATTCTGCGCTACTTGAAGCCAGCTCGTTTCTTCAGCATGCCCTAGACAGCAGAGGAGGAGATGAACGGGAGGCATTAGCTGCAATGGCTGCTGCCGCCGCCCATGCTGTAGCATCCGGACATTCTACCAGTCCAAGTAATCTTGGAAAAGCTAGAAGTCCCAGCCCTAGTCCTACAATGTTAAAGTAAGTATCCAAGTTTATTTATATATGCCTTTGGCAACATTTCTAGTTATTCTTCCATACAAAGCATTGCTATATTTCTCTAGCGCTTCCATATAAATGTGATTTTCACTATAGTTTGAGTTATATGTTAACCTTGTTCCGTGGTCCATCTCTCTTCACTCGTCGTCTCTCACTGACCTTTTTTTCAGATATATAAGACACGTAAGTTTGACTCCTTCCCCGGCTCCTGGCAGTGACCACCAGAATTCTCATAGTGAAACTAATGGAAGTTCAGAAAGAGACCACGAAGATGAAGAAGATCAAGTTGAAGATCTTTCAATAAATAGAAAAGAACACAGAGAAAGGGAATCAACTGGAGTGATCATGCCTCCCATGAACCAAGTTGCTGCTATAGTTAAAAAAGAAGAGCTGCTGGTAGAAAATCTTAAAGAAGAATCTAGAAGAGAAGTAAGTTTAGATTGTGAAGGAGAATAAAAAAATTACTTATTCTCAAATTCTCAAGTTAAGAAAAATGTTTACACCAGTGTTAAGTTTTATGGTATATAGTTTATTATTTTGCAAATTCAAAATACAATCGACTGATTTAGTTTAGTGCAATATATGTATCAGATATCCGTACTCACTTTTGTTGTTAGCTCTTAGAGTATAAAATATAGACTAAGCAAACTTAGGGCATGAAATATTTTATGCAGCAAATAAGTTATATTATTATAAAGCAATTATTTACAATATCGATACCGTTCTGATGCGTTTAAAAACCATTTATCATCCTCAAGGAGCTAGAAGTTATTTATTTTCTTATAAAAAGTAGTAGTTTGGTTCATTTACATTTTGGAAAAAACTAAGATTTTGTGAAGGCTGTTCTCTCAAATATCCCAACAGGCAATAAAATAAAACTAATAATTGACCAAAATAAAATTATAAAATATTGGTATGCGCAAATAATGTTATTATTGTATTGGTCATATATGGATACTGAGGTGACATTCACTGAGTCTGTATTTCTATGCAGAATCTTCACTAGATTGAGCTTTTTGATATGCCCATAATCCTGCTATGACACCTGTCAAAACTCTCAGTGTAGTCCTACTGTCTCACAGGATCATTTTTTATTTTGTCAGCCCTACTAGATCTTTTCAATAGTCTAACTTCTATTCTTGTCGGCGTTGCCTATTAATTCCAATATTACATTGGGGCTGATACCACAAAGGAAATTCGGCCCTCAAAAGAGTATATCAGTTTCTGCTAGTTTACCTGCTATTTTATTTCCTTCTATTCCAGTGTGTTCTGAAACCCACACCAAGGCACTATGCAGTTCTCCGTCTTTCCACTTCTACCCCAGTTCCTTCTATGCTTTAAAGTCATATGTACACCATTAAATGGCAATTCTTTCCAAGTCTCCTTTTTGATACCTACTGAAATCCGTATAAAATTTATTTCAAATTTGGTCTGTTTCATCATATTGGTCATTAAGGAGGCTCTGTAAATATAGCGACTGAAACCGTCATTAAAATACACATGACATTTTTTGAGTCTGTTTCAATGATACAATGACATTGGTAAAATATATAAAACCTAAACTTTTTCAAGTTAATTATTCATCCAAAATATAGTTCATATTTTATTAAAGACAAGTGAATTATGTTTAAATGCTCATCAATTGCACAAAATCTTGTGATATACGTTTTCTCCTTCATTAATTAATATCATGACCATAAAGAACTTATATATATATCCAACAAAAAGTATGGTTTTAAATAGGAACCATTTATAAAATAGCTTCTAGTATCCTAAACTTATAATTTTTCTATATAGGTATTATTGTAACATAAAATTTTTGAATCTTGTTTATTTAAGGTTCAAGTACATACATTTTATATCATTGTTGTATGTTACTTAAACGTTTTTGCTACACACCATTGAAGCTATCAGCGTTAAGTACAAACAAAATTCGAAATTTCATTAAAAAATTTAGATCCAAAATGGTCATCTTATTATTTTTGCTTGCTCAATATTTTTTCTTTGGAATTTATAATTTTATTAACGTGATAATGGTCACAGATCTGGTTTGCTTAGGTAGGATTATTATAGCGAAGAAACAGTATATCTCTCCTAACTGTTATGCAACCACCATTTAAGCAATTCCAAATAACTTCAGCATAACCTTACTGGCAATTAAATGAAGTAATCTTCATTTCGATCATACTGTCGATGTTTAATAGGTGATTTTACTGAATTCTTCTATTTAGCAAACATGTTCATTTAATTGAAAAATCTACTTTATATTTGGCAATAACTTGTTTTAATTATTTTAATTTTGAAACATTTTGACACAAATCTCACATTTCTAACTGTGTACTGATCTTCCCAATAAGCTTGTTGATTTAAAATCTACCTAGAGATGTAATTAATAAAATCAAACAATAAAATCAAATGAAGTGTTTCGTTAGCTTGAGGTTATTTAAATTGTAGGTATACTAGCTAAAGGAGATTTATATTTATAAAGTTTATAAATTGAGAAACACAAGTTTTAGCTAATTTGTCTATATCAGTAGCAATATCAGAGATTTTTGATTGTAATTTCGCTGATAGCTTTACAGTTTTAATCAATCGAGTGCCTACTATTGCAACGCATGAGACCAGCTCATATTTTTGCTACAAGTTCCTCTAATTGAAGAGACCAATTTTCATAAGACTGACATATTTAACTAGTTTTTTATGAGACTGACAATTAATAAATAATTATATATTGAAAAAGATGGTCGCGTGCACGAGCATATGATGTTATTGAGTGCTTTCCATACATTTTAAAGAAATATAATCCGTTCTATAAAAACACTTTTAGCTTGTATTTTGATGTTTATTCAATTTGAAAAAGAGCTAAGAAAACCTACATCTAGCAGTTTGAAGTAAAGTCTCTACTAACACAAGATTATTAAATGTTTTATCTATTTAGGGTTTTAGATAATTTTTAATTCAATAGAGATATTTATTTCTCACTTCTGGATGCTATTTGATTTTCAAATAAAGCATTCTGTGTATTGCTTAAGCTTTGGATAAAAGTTAATCTTGAACTAATTTTTTAGTTTGTGTAACAAATCTCATAGCTAGGAGAAGGGTTTTTGAATAAAACTTACTATACCACAACTAATAATAGTATATTACGTAACAAGAGTTGTAAGTAACCCATTACGCTCACAGCGGCGAGTGCATAAATTTCATTAGTGCGTAATGGGATTACAACTCGTGTAACGTACTATACTTTTTCTACGCCCATCTATTTTCTTCTGAGTGCTCATAATTCCATCTTTTCACTACTAACAGACATACTCGTAGGTAAAGTTGAGAAAATGTTCGGATAGGTACTATATTTTGTTACAAAAATTCAGCATAAATGAGATGACGCTTATTTCCATATCAAGAAAACGCGTATAATCTCTCTTTTAATCTAAAATGTATTTCTCTAATGCTAAAAGCTTTTATGTTTTTTCATTTATTAAAAATATCTAAATAAACCAAATAAAGTAGTACGTGAATATCATTACGTGCATGTTATTGTTAAATGTCATTTACAAGGAATGTTGACAGTGCGATTTTTGAAGTTTACAGACATGGGCGTAGAAAAACACTGTTGAAGGTGTCTTTGTCTAAAGTACAATAATAGTTGAATTTTTTTGAATTGGATATTGTAGTCATAAAGTATCAAATATTAAAGTCACTGTACTTATGTTACAATTTTTGTGATTTGAAAATCTCCAATATTGTTTTATCTAAAAATGTAGATTGTTATCAAGCTTACCAGTGTGGAAAAAGTATGGTTAGAACTGAGCTATTTTATTATTCGGTATGGAAAGTGGACTCTCAATGTTGTATCTTAAAAAAGATGTAAATATTTCTTACTATTAAAATTTTTGCTGAGGGGCATTAAGCCGAAATATTAGGGGTACTGAATTTAGTTTTAAAAAAATTCATTAAAATTTTTATTAGGTATTGGGTATTAGTTGAAAACTTTTTTATTCTGTAATCTTTTTTTTAATAAAAAGTGGAAAATATATTTTTTAATTTTAATGAGTTTTAAATAGTATTGAAATATTATTTTTTAATGAATAACTCGTAAAATGAGTCCTCAACAATTTGTTAGAAATATAAATATTTATTGTGATTTACAATATAATAAATTTAGTGGTTTTGGGTTTTTTATTTGGAAACTTATTATAGCTAAAACATAAAAAATATTTAAGATTGTAAAATATGTAAGTAATATGTTGGCTTAACTTTAAGCACAATGTATTTGTTAAATGATTGTTCGAGTTTACTATTTGTATTGTCAAGAGTGTTTTGTTGCACTTTCTTGGAGTTTTCAAATTGTTAGAAATATTGTAATGTTGACCAAATATTTCATTTAGATCCGAAAAAACGAACCCATTTAAAAAAACAAGTAATAATTAAAAATGTCAGGTATTCTGATATGTGTACCTAATAACCTATCCTAAACCAAAATCAAGTAGTCTTCAGTGGCGGCTGGTGAACGTTTAAAAAGAGGAGGCTGGACATAAAACGTTTTTGTAAAAATATACTATTTTTTACGGTATAAGCAATTGGACTGGTAGAAAATTACGGCAATCTAGCCTCAGGGCACTGTTGTCAGATTCTAAAATAAGTGAAAACGAGGAATTAATTGTGAAATTGAAATTTTTTAGATAAACGGGAAATAAAATGAAGAATAATCTACAAAATATTTCTGGTGCTATTTGCTGGATAAATTGTTGAGGAGGCTAAGCCTCCTTCGAGGAGACGCCACTGGTAGTCTTGTTCCAAAAAGTAATTTACAAAATGATAACATAAATACCCAGAATTTGGCCTACCCTGGCACTACAAATTAATTTTGCATTTTCAAGTGATGCAAACTTTTCATATACTTTTCTGGACTCACTTTTAATACATCACATTCTAATTTTATGTTGTCTAGCTTCTGCTCACTACTGATGAAGCACATGACCGAAACATTTGTTTGTGGTTGACTCGGTGAGAGGAGAATGCAATTATATTTTCTTTATTTTCTTATATACCATTTATTTGGATATTTGGTTACATTACAATATTGATGCAAATTTTTACCTAGCACATTGCCATAGTTATTGTACAAAGTGGCCATTTTTAGCCATAGCTGTGATTTTCTAGACTGATTATTACACGTTTTTCACGAGTCAGTAATATACACACATTTTTTTGTTTGTATTTGTATAACGTAATTTGCTAGTTACTAAATGAATTTGAATATTAAGCCTTAGACACAGCAATAAATATTTTAAAATTGTTGTAACATTGAACTTGAAACCGAGCCAGGAATCGAAATAAAAGTAACAGAAGGATAAATAACAATTGAATAAATGAATTGATCAACATATTCTTCTATTACTGTATATTTTTTTATTGCTTAAATCGGTTCGAGGAGCGCATGTAAGTATATTTAACCAAATTTATAATTACACTATTAAAAATGTTATTTATTCCATCATTTTTAATCAAGACTGATTTTTATATCGTAAAAATCATTACAAACTATGTTATTATCCGTGTGGCAATACCATTTCTCTATTCACGTTTTATTGAATTTAAGCATGTGTCATTTTTCAGAAAAGTTTTGTACCTACTTAATATACAAAGACCGTATACAATTCATCCAGCTATCATTATAATGATCATTAGGTAATAAAATTAGTTTTACATAAATGAGTGAAGTGATCAACTGATTTGTGGGGGTAAAACATGATAAAAATACTACATTCTCAACAAATTTTAGACGGAATGTTAATTTTTTTTCATTTTTAACTATAAAAGTATTGTTTCTTTTGAATTTGTACTAAAATACTTTCAAATACAGTCTAGCTTACAAATTTTAAAATAAAATAATAATTTCAAATATTTCTTTACATATTTTCATACTTATGTCAAAAAAAATTACCAAAAGAAAAACAGAAGTTGGCCAATGATTAAATCAGTAAAGTTTTTCTTAAATACACATTTAAAAAATTCAGTTTTAATCTGGGACTATACCTACCTAACTATATATATATCTTCAACAATACCTCGTTTACCTTAAAAGACATCATTTATCAATAATAAATTATTTACTAGGTATTTTGTCTGGTAGTACTGTTAAAAATAAATGCAAATCGAACTAATTTAAACAATAAATAAAATAAAATTGATATTATTATTATTAATAAACATCAAACTAATATTTTGAAATGATATAACTCACAGTGTTTACATTTTTTAAATTAATTTAGATTGCGTCACGTTCCATTTTTATATACTTTAACCTATTTTTTGCACTTGCATATTTTTAATAATTCTACATACAGTATGCGAAAACTCTTTCGAGTCCATTCCATTTGCACAAGTACGACAAGGAAAATATGAGAAAAACTGCTTGAAAGAGAGAGAAGAAGAATTGTGGGCGTATATCCGAGGCTGGAAGAATGACGAGAGCTATAGGTATATAACTAAACCTTCCAGTCCTACTCTTGTACAAATGAGGAAATTTTTTGGTAGGATACAGAGCTTTTAAATAATATTTACATCAAATTTATTTTTTTATTTTACCCCTATCCATATTAATAAATTAATTAGATCTTATTACTGAAGGAACACTGAAATTACCCATATAAATTTGTCACAGCACCATTATTTAAAATCGAAAAAATTAGTATTAAATTAAAATTATATATTTTTTTTTAAACAAAATTTGTGGCACATTGTCTGAGTCGCGATTATGGAAACTCCCTGTATACAATATGTCCCCCAAGTTGGAATAATATGGAAAACTTTTATTATTAATTTTAGGAAAAAAAGTTATTCCTCATAAAAAGTTCTACATTATCTAAAACCTAGATTACAGTCATCAAAATATCAAATTTTTTAGTGGTAGGTATACTAGGTTTGTCAAAAAAATGAGGTTTACCCAGGACAAAAGGTACCTCAAAATTTGACAATATTGGGAAATGTTACTAGAAAAGTTGGATAGGTATGTCGAATCATTATAGTATGAGTAAAAATTGAATTTGTTTGTTTTTAACATTAATATGATGTTAATTTTAGAACTTAGTGTTTGAATATATTCCATTATTTGCAAAATAAATGAATATGCACTTATTTCGCATTTTAAATGCAAAATTATTAAAAAACGTGAAAAATCTAAAATATTATCATGTGTTTCGCAATCAAAAGAGATACATGTTCATTCTAAATAGAAACATTAGTAAAAAATAAAATATTCTAAAGTTTCAATTTAAATGAAAGTAATTAAATATTTAATAGTAATTTTTAATTCTGATCAACTTTTTTTAGTAACATTTTTCGATATTCTCAATTTTAAAGGAACTTTACCTACTCTTGAGCGAAACTAATCTTTTTTGACAAACCTCGTATACGACTAAAAAATTTGATATTTGATGACTGTATTCTAGGTTTTAGATAATGTAGGACCTTTCATGAAGAATAACTTTTCTTCCTAAAATTAATAATAAAAAAGTTTTCCACATGATTCCAACGTAGGGGGACATATTGTATATAATTAGGTTAGGTATATCAGACTCCCACTTCACTAGATATACATTTTTTATTCATAAAACCGGTAGACTGGATACCTAAATAAAATATATATTTGGGAATATACATTAAGTACACCTATTTGCTGCTGCATATCTGTGGATGGATAAAACTTATTGTTGACACTTCACCAATAGTAAAATGTAATGGTTTTTTAGATAAAGAAAACACACAGCTACATAGTAGAATAAGGATCAATTTTTTAAAACGTGCCTTTAGACTACTATACACATTCCATTAGTTTTTATTTTTTTTTCTTATAAATCTAGAAAATATTATTCACCAGTTGTAATAATATTTTTTATAGCCATTTGATTTAAGACTGAGTTGTTTGATGTTGATTAATTTTTGGTTTTGTTGTACCTACAATGCTATAGTATGAATGAATGCTAAGTCGGAATTTCAGAACATTTTATCAATATTGGTGGGAGTATTGAACATTTTCCATCTGCCATTAAAAATTATTCAATTCCAACGTTGTTATTCTCTTAAAAAATTAAATACCTACCGAAGTGTTCTCAAGCATCGAATTTTCTACTTAAGCCATTCTGTCATATACTTTTTATGAGAAAAATTTGCGAGATTTACACTGACAATTTTTTAAAATAACTTTTATTTGAAAATTGTGGTTGAAAACCCGTTTTAAAATCCATATACAGGGTGTCTTCAAATGACACTTACAACATTTTCATGTAGATACCTCTCATGAAATAATAATTGTACAAAATAATATAATTTCGAAAAACTAAATGTTCTAATTCGATAACTTTAAAATGGATGAATAAATTGATTTGAAATTTGACAGGTTGTTTTTAAATGTGAAAGGGCATATTTTGATGAAAAAATGTTACCTTACCTTACCCCTCCCATATTATACGCCACTGACTTTTGAACCAATTTTTATTCAATTTTGTATTATCCTCAATGGTTTTCACGCGAAAAACGAATAACCTTTACATATCGAAAAATTTTTAGTTTTAAAGATATTTAATGATTTCATGAAATCTGCAAGATCACTATTTTTAATAATTTATTTAAAAAAAATGTTCTTGTATTTTTTTAATAAATACCAAGTACTTTTATGGTTGGAATATGTAACAGAAACTAATTTATGAAACAGTAATGCATCTAAAATATTCGGAGACGATTGTTGAAAATATTTGTCCAAACTTAATTGTGATTTTGTTTAAAAAAAAGATAGAATCCATGCAGCTACAGCAATTATTTCCGGCAATCTTCAGTTTTTCCAAGGTATGCGATTTTCGATAAGAAAACGATGCAAATTATGTATACATAAAAATGGACAAAATTTTGAACATCTCTTGTAATTTGTTGGCTGCTTAATTCTTTTATTAATAAAATCACAAGTTTGGACAAATATTTTCAACAATCTTCTCCGAAATCTTTAGATGCATTGCTGTTTTAAATATCTTGAAAACTACAAATTTTTTGATATGTAAAGGTTATTCGTTTCTCGCGTGAAAACCATTGAGGAATACGAAATTGAATAAAAATTGCTTGTCAGTGACGTAAAAAATAGGAGGGAAAGTTAACATATTATTCCAAATGTACACCACTGGATCAAAACTTGAAAAATATTTTCCATCAAAATATGCCCTTCTACATTTAAATGTCAAATGTCTACATTTAAATGTCAAATCAATTTATACATCCATTTTGAAATTATTGAATTGAAACATTCAATTTTTCAAAACTTTAGCAACCTGTATTTCGAAAAGTATATGTGCTGGACCCCTTAATCCCTATATCATTTTGTCCAATTTCACGAGAGGTATCAACATGAAAACGTTGTGTCATTTGAAAACACCCTGTATAAATCTTGCCTTACAAAAATTTATAAACAAATATGATTAAAGCAATATTTATGTTATACTCAACAATCTCTCAAATTTTTCAGCATTTCTTTATATTTAATTAATTTACATCATGGTTACCAAGCCGATAATTGGATTAATTACCTATATTATATATAAAAAAATGATCCAAGTGCTAACGAACTACCTCAAATTGTATGTATTTTATTTATAATAGAACCACGTTACACAGAGATAATATACATTTTATAAAATATAGACATATTTGTACATCAATAATTATTTACCAAAATTGTAAACAATTGTATTACGTAAACAGAAACCAAACTGAAGAATTTGTTGAAAATACCTGCAAATTGCAATGGTTTACATAACATTCAAAAACCTAGTCAAGACGTATAAAATACAAAAAACATTTTCGTTATAATCATCAGATAATCTGATCTCATTTTTACCCACAGTGATCATTATCAGCAGATTTCCAAGGTCTCTGCGTTACTATATTTTATGGATTAATGTGTTGGAATGTGCATTGGTTACACCTAATAAACAGGAAATTCTTGAACATTGTCTTTTTTGACATGAGATATCAACCAGATATCAACCAAACCCCAAGTGCCTAAGTTACATTTCAAAGAGGATAATAATATGCTTTCTACCAAGACTTATCTTAGTCTTGGTCTTGCTCATCACTACATCTCCAATCAAATAATGAGATTTGTTGAGGAGCCCCATATAACCGTTAATAGGATCCTGTTATCAATTGCAAACATATTTAAATTAATAAAATACACTTGCAAAATTTACATCCATTATTGCTAAAATAATTATCAATTAAAACTGATAACCCTTTCAGCACTAGTACATTTTCACGATATATTTGGTGACCTAAAGATTTACATATTAATCGACCATCACACTTCCCACCTCAATCTCAACCAGGAACCAAGAC
>CAJUYI010000021.1:507883-569844 GCA_910591695.1 Galerucella pusilla | reverse complement strand
TTCGCCGGTACCACCTCAGCCTCCTGGGCTTATTGTGGATACTCCTAGTGTTCTGACTACAACCTATTCAGCCAATCCGTTCCCTGTATTAGCTCATACAGGTTCTTAGCTGGTTGATTGTAGAAGTCTTCTGGAGTCATTTGGGTTCTACCATAAAGTTTCTGCCTTCTGTGGTCCAGCGACTCACAGTTGCATAGTATATGCAGAGCTGTTTCGGTATCCTTTTTGCATCTTCTGCATGTAAGGTCTCCGTTGTACAGCCCTATTTTGTTTAGGTGCTCCTTTGTGGGAAAGTGTCCCGTAAGTAGCCCCGTAGTGGTGCGCAGTTTGTTCCTGCTCATTGAGAGCAGTTCTTTCGTTACTTTTTCTGATGGTTCTTTTATGAATTTCTTCCCATGTATTTGCCCAGTCGTATTCTTCCAGTATTTCTTGTGTTGTTCTTTCAACCACCCTTTTAACCATGACCTGGTTAAGCATCTGGGGATGCCCACAGCAGGTTCGGGTCCGTTCATCAGAGCTGACGATCCTACTCTTGCGAGTTCGTCAGGTTTTTCATTGCCTGCGATTCCTGTATGACCTGGTACCCACTCCAGTGTTACACTGTTCCGAGTCGCCAGTCTTCTAAGTTCTTCGCCGCATTCCCATACTAGCCGAGATGTCACCCTATAGCTCTGAAGTGCTTTAAGGGCGGCTTGGCTGTCGCTGTAGATCCTGATCTGCCTGTTGTTGTAGGCTCTCATACTGTTAGCCCTTGCACACGCAAGTATTGCATAAACCTCTGCTTGGAATACAGAGGCGTATTTTCCTAGCGAGACGATTCCTTCATATTTGCTCGTCTTGCTGTATATGCCCGCTCCGGTGCCGAGTTCATTTTTAGATCCGTCTGTATACCAGATCAGTTCATTCGCTCTACTAAGTGGTGGTGCGTTCTCTTCCTCAAGCTCCTTTCGATCTTTGATAACAATCTCGAAGTTCTTGCGAAAGATATATTTGGTAGTCATTTGGTCTGTTGGCATTTTGAAAATGTCATCACCCACCTGCCTTATCTCTGTGTGTCCTCTCCCATGTGCCACATCATGGTCTAGTGCTTTTTCCAGTCGGGTTAGTGCTGCCCTTGCTTCACACATTATGACATAATGTAGTGGAGGAAGGTCTAGCATTGTTTCCAGCGCCGCTGTAGGAGTAGTCCTCATTGCCCCTGTAATGCCAGTGCATGCAAGTCTTTGCACCTTGCTTAGTTTTAGCATAGCAAAGGATTGTCTGGTCTTTGGCCACCATACCAAAGATGCATATGTTATCCTGGGAATGACAACCATTTTGTATAGCCAGTGTACCATGCTGGGTCTTAGTCCCCATTTAATGCCGTAAGTACGTCTGGCAACCATGAAGGTCACCTCCGCTTTCTTGATCACGTGCTGGAGGTGTCGGTTCCAAGTTAAGCCTGGGTCTAGGACAACCCCAAGATATTTTACTTCATCCGACAGTCGTATTGGTTCACCTTGAAGCGTCAGAAGGCCAAGTCCTTCCCTTTTCCTTCTTCTGGTGAACGCAATTATCTGTGTTTTCGAAGGGCTAATACGTAGCCCTTCTTTTACAGTCCAGCCTGTTACTGCATTTAAAGCCATCTGGAGTCTGTCTCTGGTTGTACTGTTGTATTTACCTTGGGATAGAATTACCAGGTCGTCTGCATATCCTATGGTGTTGAATCCTCCTCTGTATAGGGTTCTGATGAGCCCGTCCATGACCAAGTTCCACAGCAGCGGGGATAGTACTCCCCCCTGCGGACAGCCCCTGGTTGCACATACTGCCATTGTTTCCCCCATCAGAGTTGATTCTATGAGCCTGCTTCTGAGCATGCAGTCTATCCACCTGCAGCTCGTGGCATCGATCCCTAAATTCCTCGTCGCCTTAGCTATAGATTCATAGGAGGTGTTGTCAAAAGCTCCTTCTATATCAAGAAAGGCTGCCAGCAGCACCTCTTTGTTTTCCAGCACGTATTCAGCCCTTTTTATGAGTTGATGTAATGCTGTTTCGGTTGATTTTCCCTCTCTGTATGCATATTGATCTTGGTGTATTGGTCTTGAAACCATTATACCATCTCTAATATGTCTGTCGAGAAGTTTCTCAAGAGTCTTTAGCAAAAATGACATTAGACTGATTGGTCTCAGAGCTTTAGCCGTGTCCTGTCCAGATTTTCCAGGTTTTGGTATAAATGTAACTCTGATGCGTTGCCAGGTTCTTGGAATATGCCCCAGAGCTAGGCTGGCTCTGAGCAGTTCACTTACCCTGTTGTGCAGTGAATTTCCTCCTTTTTGGAGTAGGATAGGATAAATCCCGTCTGGTCCCGGTGATTTATATGGTTTGAAGCTGTTAATAGCCCATTCTGTCTTTTCCGCATCTACCACTGCCTTCGCTGTTCGCCAGTCTATCCTGGATGCCCAACGTGGTCTATCCAGTTCTGTCGCTGGAGAGTTCTGTGGCGGAATGGTGGGTATTGATCCAGGGAAGTGTACCTTGAGTAGCTCTTCCAAGGTTTCTTTACCATTTTCAGTATATTGTCCGTTATCTTTTTTGATAGCGTGTATAGTCTGATTAGGGTCCTTGGAGAGAATCTTCTGCAGTCTGGCACACTCATGAGTCTGTTCTATCTCCTCACAGTGCCTCCTCCAGGAGTCTCTCTTGACTTTCCTTACCAGTTTGTTGTATTCAGTTAGGGCCCTCTTATAATCCGTCCATTCTTCTGAATTTTCTTTAGTTCTATTAAATTTCTTCCTTAACTGTCTCCGTTTTTCGGCAAGTTCATTTGTCCACCAGGGCACATTCCTGTTGGATTTCTTCCTTACCGTTGGGCAGTTGTTTTCAAACGCTGAGATAATTGCTTCCTGTGTTAGGTCTGCTGCTATCTCTAGGTCTGTTGTGTTCTTAATTTTTACCATCGTTCGGTCTAAACTGTTAACTAGTTCTGCATTATATGCTTCCCAGTTCGTTTTTCGCGGGTTACGATAGTATTCTATTTTCGGTTCGGTTCCCGAAATTTGAAAGTATATGTGTCTGTGGTCAGAAAAGCTTTCTTCCTCGGACACATGCCAATTACTCACGAAGTTACTTATGTAATGAGTGCCAATCGTGATATCGATAACCTCCTTTCTGTTTGAGTTAGCGAAAGTTGGTTTATTTCCTTCATTTAATACGTTCAAATTGTTAGCCGTAATAAATTCTAGTAATGACTCACCTCTTTCGTTGGTGTTGGTGCTTCCCCAGTTAAGATTGTGTGAGTTGGCATCGCATGCAATGATCAGCTGCACACCCTTCTTTCTGGAGTACTTGACCAGTTCTTCGACTTCCCTGGTTGGTGGTTGTCTGGGGTCATCGTAAGGAAGATAGGCCGATGCGAGAATTGCTTCTCTAGTCCCATTTCCTTGCCCCAGTGTGATGAGGACCGCCGCTAAGTCCCTACAACAAAATTTAGTTAGTGAAAGGGCTTTTATACCTTTCTTAACAATAATGCATGTTCTTGGATGGTCAGAGGTTCTGTCATAAATCAACTCACCAATGCCATTCAGTCCCATAATCTTACCTCTGTTAATCCAGGGTTCTTGAAGAAGGGCCACTTCATACTTCCCTCTTATCACAGTAAGTTCCGCCGAGGCCCCTTTACTGTGATGGAGGTTCCCCTGAAGTACCCTGAATTTTCCCACTCGGCGAGCCCCCCCCCCAGGACCCTAAAAGTAACCATGTTGAGCTTGTAGTAAGCTCTAAACTGGTTAGCTGCCAAGGCCCCATGGGAGACCTCGTCAATGGAGTAGGCCAGGATTTGGCCTTTTTCTTCCACCTTTCGACTCAGGAGGAGCCAGCCGTTCACCCTCAGGTTGGCATTTTGCTTCCCCAAGCGTCCTCGCACTTTTTCCTCCTGATCCGCTGGTCCAGGGATAAATACGATTACCCTGGGTCGTCTAGGGAGGTCCTTGGCTTCGACTGCTGTCAAAGCCGCCCCCTCCCATAGACCCTCCAGGCCCCCTGCACTACCCCTGAGCCAGTCAGCTGTCTCCTGGTTTGCACGAACTGCAAGTTCGTGCCACTGCCTGAGGGGGCGGCATCAATTGCATTCACCAGTTTTTCTTGAACCAAGTCTGCTTGTTCTTGGCTCAGTGTTATTTCCGGATGGCGTTTGTCAATAATTGCCATCCGTGTTCCTTTGGCGACCTCGCTGTATGAACCGGTCTGTGGGGGTCCACTCCTCGGTTTTTTGCTCGGTCGCGGTTTTGGAGGGGTCTGAGATTCCGAGCGGTTTCTCTTACCCTTATTGGTTTTGGGCTCATGTTCCTTAGGAGCCTGCTTTTTGGGCTTCTCCTGCGTCCATGTTCCCTCCGCCATTTTCCTTGCCTTGGTCTGCTTTCTTTTGAAGGCTCCCGAGGTTTTTCTTTCTTGCTGGACTTTTCCAAGTTCAGCAATCTGTTTTGTGATCGTATCAGTGGTTCCGGCTGTTCCCACTAATGCGTCACTTTCGCTTCCGACGATGGTCCTGTCTTCGTCTGAGAGCATGCTCTCTGATTCAGACTTCCCGCCGTCGTCTGGTTTTTCTTTTTTATCACTTGGTTCCATTCAAGTCCCACGAGTAGGGGGGAAGGGGTGTGTCCAACCCTGCGGTGCCCCCTGCACAGGGTTAAGGCTAAGTTACTGCTAGGGTTTCGCCCGTTGCCCTAGAGGAACCGTTCGTGACACTATTTGACCCTATTGCCATTCATCCCTCAGCACGGTATCTCACACCTTGGATTTAGGTTGGTTCGATCCGCTGTGTTCTGTATAAACAGGGCCACCACGTGAAGGTACACAGACGGTCTTGGGATATGCATCCTCGAAGGTTTGCTAGTCCTTCTCTGCTAGTCCCCTGAGTCGGTAGCAAGAAGCCGACTACTTGGCCCCATCATAATCATAATGTCGGATAGTCAAGCAGCCATTAAAGCACTGAGCTCTTGTGTAATCAGCTCTAAAATGGTGTGGGAATGCCTAGACAAACTCAATGAACTAGGCGAGAGCAATATAGTCACCTTACTATGGATTCCAGGACACACTGAAATAGAAGGAAATGAAATAGCAGATGAACTAGCGAAAATTGGGACTGAAATACCTTTCTGGGGGCCTGAACCCTTTTGCGGAATCAGCCCCAATGTAATATTGGAAGAAATAGGTAGAGCCGAGAAAAAGAGAAGATCTGACCATTGGAAAGATCTAGTAGGGCTTATACAATCAAAGACCCTTCTGGGTGACTACAACCTGTTGAGATAAAATGAATGCATAAGTCAAAGTAAAACTGCGCTAAGAGTTTTAACAGGGATCCTAACGAGACATTGTCGCCTGAATGGGCACCTGAAAAAGCTCAAAATAGTGGAGGAAGAAGAATGCAGATTTTGTGGCATGGAAGAAGAAACCTTCATCCACATATTTTCCAACTGCAGAGCACTTCAGAATCCTACAGCACAGCACCTGGGAGATTACTGAATCCTAAAATTCCTCCGGGAAATAAGGTCTAAATGAACTACTGGTTTCTGAGACTCTTCTCAGAAACTAAGTAGAAGTAAGGGGGCACAATAGATCTTTTAGGTCTTAGTGAATGTCACCCCAAAAAATACACTCTTTATATTTTGAGTTATTACAGTTTTTAAAACTAAGCTCCATAGATAATTCTTGCTGGTAACTAACTTATTATCTCCTTAGTTTGTTTTGAAATTGTTTGTAAAAAATCCTTTAATAAGCTTACATATAAAAGCATCCCATTTTAATATACAGAAATTCAGAAAGATGAGAAAAAAAGTTAACTCCAAAACAACCCTCTAAACTGTATTATTTTTTCGAAAAACTTTTTAATCGCCTTAAGTATCATTAAAATAAGGATAACTCACAATTCTAACCTTGAAATTATGAAGATTTTTTTTTAGAATGGTAATGAAAATCAAATATAGTCGTTCTAGTGTACCGATAACATATTTTATTTCGAAAACGGCCCCTTTGGGAAAACGACTGATATGCTGTCGTCCCGAAAAGGACTCGCCAGAACTCCGCAAAGGACTCTAAGGACTACGACACACATCAGGGTAGCCATAGATGTGTAAAATAACCTGTTACGCACTGCCACGTTTCTTTTATGGCGGTCGGTTGAGAATGCTGGTACAGTGACGTGCATTTTATGGGGTCAATCAAACGAATTTGATTTTAAATTGCCAAATTTAACTTTCTGAAAACATCAGTGAGTGACAGACTAAAATGTTCTTGGAAAAAATCGTTTTTGAATTGAAATTATGCTTTTTAAAGTAGATTATATTATTGTTTTTTGATCTGGTACAGTTCTAAAAAGACCTACTACTTCTAGTTCATGTAGATCCTCAATAGAATCCAAATTATATTTTGGCAAGTTTATCTGAAGCCGTGAAAGGAATGCAGTCCAAAAAAATTCGATATTGCCAAGTTTTAGTATGAAAAAGCTAAAGTGCTAAGTATGTAGTGATGATAATTTGTTATAACCTTAAAACAAATTTTTTTACAAAAAAAAATTTTCGTTTAAAAACAATTTTATCTGTCAATGGGGTACAAGCATAAATTTTGCTATTGGTGGGAATTGGCGCTTCATCAGGTCTCCTAACACCTTGCATGCCTATTTTTTCAAAAAATATGAACTTTACTTTTAAAACGACTTTAAAAATCATAAAATTTTAAAGTCCGCCAAAACGCGCTTTACGTCATAAAGATGGCTGCCCCATGGTGTGACGTCACTTGTTTACGTTCTTATTCGTGTATCACGCTCTGAATTCTTGTGATCTAATTTGTTTCTGAAAGCTTTAAAATGGATAAAGCCGAAAAAAAAACTGTGTGTAAATCAACGTCTATTAAAACTCAAGAGAAAATATTTGTTACTTTACCTGGTGGCGCAAGCAAAAATACACTTAAGAGAAGGGCATTACTTTTTGTTTGTGAAGACCATTTTAATGTAAGTACCTACAACTATGCTGGTAATTTTTATTCTAAAATAGTTTGAGGTTATGTACCTATATGTCTAGTAATCAACCATAAAACATCATTTTCTTACGACCACACATCGAAATATGGTTGGTATATATTATATAAATAAAACATAGTTTAAATCGTACTTACGATAATGCTCTAATTCCTCTTATTTCCTCTGCATTAAAGCAGCTGTTTGACTTCATAAATTCAAGCAGCATAAATGAGTCTACTTTGGGCAAGTTATCAGTTTGTGGTTTTACAAATTTTCGCTAGCCATATCTTTACTCACAAAATATGGAAGAATCGTCACTGAACACTGAACTAGTAAATAAAATATATTCTTCCAAAAGTTTTAAAATATACTCGGAAATAGCGAATATTTATGACCACTTTCCACATAACGTTGACTTTTAGAAATGAAAAAAAGCACACACAAACACGTAATGGTCTCAAACAAACATATAATTGATATTTTTACGTCGATGAAGCAATTAAAAGTTGATTAAAATACAATATAAACACACAACTACACATAACCTAATGCAATACCGGCCATATTGACATAAGTAAACACAAGAGATATGACATCACACGTATCATCGGTAGCGTTCGGAAATCCTCGGGTTGTGGTCGGACAGTGCATTGAAATTTGAATTTTATTTTAAAATTTGGGAGTAATTTCCTATTGCTAGTAATTTTTGATATTATATTTACTATTATAAATTAATATCCAAGCAAAATATGAAATAAGCGTGTACTCTATTGTCCTTTTAAATAATCATTATCTTCAATTTATCCCATTTTAATCCACACAACCCATAAGAACTAATCTAAACATTGACCCGGCGCGTCCGCCAAAGTTTAGAAATTTCAACCTGGCGCGTCCACCAATGTCCCAAATTTCAATCTCAATAATAAAGTGAAATATATTTTATTCAATCTCAAATACGCCACTGACGTATTCTTTTGACATTCAAAAGTAACCGTCGCTGATATTTTATGCAGGAAAATATTTCGATTACTTTGTTTAGGCTGACGTTCGCTTTTCCGTGTTGTAGGTTGTCAGTACGTGATTCCCGCGGGAAATAATAAGTTTGATCAAATACCGCAATCACAATGAGAGGTTCAGGACGTTTTTTTCTAATTCGACATCGTTATATCTACAAAAGCGGATAATGTCATCGAGTGAATTTTTATAGGGGAAGATTCCCTAGATCGGGAATTGAAAACAATAGAGACATTTGCATTTTTAAATTTTTATTCAGTTTTAAAACATGATTTTCAGTTAATTCTAAAGAATTAACATTCTCCGTGAGGTGGCGCCTCCGTGTGGCAAAGACGTTAACTTTAAATTTGGATCGCTCTATACACGGCACTCTGCGACTGTATGAACAGGTTTAGAGGGCCCGGAACGTCACTTTCTCCTGCTATTATGTCCCTTGCAATTTTCTACCGTTGATTGTGTTATATTTGGAGTCATTACTTTTACTTTTAAGCAAAAGAAAAGTTGCTGTTAATTTTAATTCATCCCTTTTTCACTTATCTACAATTTTAGATTTGGTTTTAAATAATTTTCACACGGTTGAGTTAAAAAAAAGGATGTCAGAGGAGAAAAATGATTTTTTTGACTGTTCTAAGTAAAGTCCCCTCAATGCCAAAAATAGACAAATTTTGAAGCAAAATTTTTCTTCTATTCGTGAGTCCCCTCCAAAATGTGTGCCACAGAGAAATTTGTGGACATGCAATATGTATTTTGTTGTCAGTTTTTTCCACATAAATATCTAATGTATAAGCGATTCTATCACCTCGTAAAGTATTTTCGGAAGTTTGGAAGTTTAGAAAAATACGCCTGCAACTCCTCTATCTGTACGACCCCCAAGAAGTTTACAACACATGAGGGAGAAATTATCAGGACAATGTATACAGCAAAAGTCAAATATCTGATGAATATTTTAGATAAAGACTCGCGCAAATGTGAGATGTTTTCATATTTACGAACTAATTTTTTCAGGTAAAAAAAAATAGCCAAGTAGTTATAGTTAAATCGCTTAATAGTCTAGTCAGGTTATCCCCAAAACTATCAAAACGTGGATGTGAAAGCAGTAGGCGAGATTTTTGATGGGATCCCTTGAAAATAGGTATCATGGTTAATGATAATCCGTTGCCTCCTACGGTTTTTAGGCTGTGCTAATTGCACAATAACAGTTTATAGCCTAAACAACCAAAAATGGGCTTGTTTTTCGACATGTTTTCTAATTTTACTCGAAAAGTATTGACTTTATCGTGCATATTTATGGAAACAAAGTTGTAGAGCGTATATATTTGCTATAAAATTCCGTGGTTCAAAATGTAAAAACTCCCATCTCTGTGCGATTTTTTTATTTTAATTGGAATCTGAAAAAACCTACTTAAAGGACTTGGGAAAACACAACTTTTGGAGATCTGAACGTTCAATTCTTAATTGTTACTAGGGTAAAATTTTAACCACTTTTTTAAACTAACGTCTGAGTCAGATAAACCAAAAAAATTGTTGATTAAATCATCGATATGATAGCTGTAGCCTTCCAGTATGTGTAAAAACATTATTGTAAGCTTAAACAATTTTTTGTGGCATATGTCTTTATTCTAACAATGTCTATTTCTTTTACTCAATGTTTATTAACAATTAGATTAGGTACTCGGCAACTAAATAAGATGTCAAACGTTGCATTAGACTGACGAAGACAAAGCAAACTGAAACAAGGGGTTGGAACCGTCTAAAAACTTGTCGCGACCTGCAGTGTCCGAGATTCACCGGACCTCATTTGTGTTTGTCGACATAAATATAAACTTCACCAAGTGAAAGCCTGATCTCATTTTTGAGTATCTTGTAGTTACTTTCACTATTTGTTTCCAATTAGTAGAAATTTAAATGAAGCTTTTTCCAAAATTCTCTTTAAAAATTGAATAATGTCCCTCACATACGCAAACAAGTTTTTAGAATTAAATTTATGTATAAACAACACTTTTTATCGAATTGTGATGCTGAACTACCAAAAAAATCACGCTTTAACGGATGTTCACAATAAAGAATTGACAAATAAAGCAAAAAAGTTGGATTTATCACAAAAAACCAGCCAGTCAAACACCTACCGCCCTATACAAATTGGTATCAATTAGCGAATTTCCAATTCAAACGCTCTGAATATTGACAAAATCAAAAGGGCTCGATAACAGATTGGAAGCGTAATCCGTATTCCAACCGACCAAATCAATAAACGCGCATAAATCCGTTACAGAATTTTAACAAAAAGTGAACAGTGTGAATAGAAATTCGCACATGTGCGCTTTTACCACAAAACCATTGCTCGGTTAATATGTTTAACACCTAACGTGGCGCGGTGGCTGTTTGTATACGGCTGCCGATCTACATAGGCATTGCAAATGAGAAGGGCGGTTAGAGGTTGGCAATACTGATAGATGTGTCTACATTGGTCATACCTGCAATTGATATTGTGGCAAAAGGGTAATTGTTAGTCGTAATATAATACACTAAAAAAAAATTTCACTTTGAAAATAAATCTGTACATGTTACCGTGAAAGACCAAAATCTGGTGAATGTCGAGATACACCGGTGAATGTCAACATTCTCAACGTTGCTTGACGTATGTCCGAAATATTGTTGAAATTATTTCTAACTTATACCGGCAATTGTCGACATTCAGGATGCACTCATGGTGTATGTTAAGAAGAAATCTAAAAAATAAGAACAATATCTTATTGATTGCAACAACTTAAACTACCGTGGCACTTCGAATTGAACGAAAGTTCCTTGCTTTAGTCGTGGAACACTTCCTTTTGCAGTTACAACGTGTATAGCCTTGCCCTCCACTTTTTGAATTAGCAGAAGCTGCTTCTCTTAGCGACATTTCTTTTGTTGAAACTTCCTCCATGGAAAGTAACTTTTCTTTACAAATTACGAACTGATTACGGGTGAAAAGCTGCTTCAAGGTACCATTTTTGTTAGCTAATCTATAAAAGTCTGAATCCTCTATTCCAACAACAACCGCTAATACATTTCGAGAGTCTGTACGACCACGGTCGACATCAGGGACTTGAATTCTTACGGTATCACCAATTTGGGCAGGAGGAAACTTTTTTTTTTGAGGTTCGCAACATTATTGTTGCTGGAAGTAGAAGATTCTCTTTTGCAGCTACTCTTTTTAAAGAAATTAGCTCGTGTTGTTCAGTCAGTGCTTGAGATGAAGACGTGTCAGGTTGCGGGTCAGTCAGTGCTTGAGATGAAGTCGTGCCGGGGCTGGAACCGTCTAAAAACTTGTCGCGACCTGCAGTGTCCGAGATCCACCGGACCTCATTTGTGTTTGTCGACATATACCGGTGAAAGTCCGGATGTATAATAGAATAAAGAAATGTTCGGACTTTCACCAAGGCATTTGACATTTGTCGACATCCACCGGCGAATGTTGACATTCACTACTTTCGGTCTTTCACGGTAACATATATTTAGTTACTATAGTTAGAGGGTGGAAAGGGAGCCCATTAGAAGGAAATTCCCTTTTCTATCTAAACACGCTCTTTTTCACCATCTTTTATTTGTTGATGTCTTTATCGGCCCTCTCGGATGTTCAATCAGGTCGGAGAAGAGAAATGGTTTCCGCATTTTCACCCACCAAAAAAGGAACATCTCAATTTGATCCTTATACAGGGTTCGTAATTGTAACATTTGAAAAAAAATTATAAATGCAAGTTTTTTCACATAACATGTATGTAGACAAATATGTAAAAGGACAATTCAGGATGTGTTATATATTCTTATAGCTATACTACCAGGATCGTAATATCTTTATTGTACTGGAGAGAGCTCTGGCTACAAATTGCGGAGCATTACAAGACACCATGACGTTGTAGACGGAAAAATTGCAAATATGTGACTGTAGATGGGTGATCTATCAGGAAGTTCACTACCATAGACGTAACAAAAAGGGATATATCCACGATACACTTACTCACGGTATGATGCTGGGCAAAGTACAAAATTTGTAGAAATATGTAGGTAATATTATATTTTTTACATTTTAACAAGATTTGAAACAGAAATAATTATAGGTGTGCAAAATTAAAACACACCATTATAATATTTTATATTTCATATTTCTACCATTTTATTTTATTTATTATACAAGACTCCTTAACAAAGGTGTCACTGGCGAATTTCGTATGGTTAATGCGAGTGTATTAATATCCATTACATGAAACTTGCATACACTATTTTTTCTACGAAAAAGAAATTTGATTTGAAAAAAAATATGAAAAAAATGCACAAACGGGGTCTCGAACCACCCTACGGGACCACATTAAATTAATATAAAACGTATATAGGTATGTTACTGTTATACAAAATTAGTAATAAATTATTGTAAACAAAAATTAATAAGTTAATATGTATTTACCTTGGTCATTAAGTATTTTTGGTCTGGTGCTCGACATTCCTACTGCCTACTTGGTTATTTAAAAATCTAGATTTCTATTAGCCAATTTTTCAGTTTCACAATGAAAACCAGTGTTATAATGAGTATCGTTATGAATCTGAAAATTGGCATTCAATTAATAATTTATAGTATAGGAGTAGAAAAAGCTCATATTTAGTATCATTTATTGAAATTTGTTAATCTTGACATA
The DNA here is from genome assembly GCA_910591695.1 of Galerucella pusilla. Taxonomy (NCBI): domain Eukaryota; kingdom Metazoa; phylum Arthropoda; class Insecta; order Coleoptera; family Chrysomelidae; genus Galerucella; species Galerucella pusilla. Next base: position 557,166 of record CAJUYI010000021.1, on the reverse strand, counting down.
TTTTTATCCAGTTTTTTTAGGCAGTTTTAAAAAATGATTTTTCTATTAATTTCCCTAATCGTAACAAAACAAAAATAGCCTTATATTATGAAACAGTATTAAATAACACTAATAACAGTAAATTAGTAAGTAATAAAATTCCAAATAAACAGAATGAATCGAAAGACTGGTGAGAGGTAGGTGTAAATACTGTGAGTAAGTGTATCGTGGATATATCCATATTTTATCTTTTATTTGGTTCATTTTTAGTAGGAATTTAAACTACAATAGGTATCCATATATTTTAGGTAACGTTTTTGATGCGTCATTAAGAATTACTTTATATTCCCATTACAATCAATGTGAATATTTGAAAATTTAGACGTCCTTTAGAAATTTTAGTAGAACATATGACAGTATCCTGATAAACTAAATCCTCGGACATAAAAATTGGGAAATTCTCTTATCGTTCGGTTTTATACTGTCAAGGGTTGTCAAATTAATGAATCCGAAGGATGAAATCATGGATACTGGATAAGGAGAACATACTCATACGGGAAACTAGACAAATTCTCTCCTCAAAATCCTCTATCTATTTAACCACAGCATTGCGCACTGCAAGGAAGGTGAGAAGTCTAGAAAAAGCACAACTTCACAATGGACTAATGTCATGTGGTTATTCACTCGAATGGCGTTGATTAACGGTTACACAATTATAGCCAAAAGTATGGAATCATGTTATATATGTTGTCCTAGATCGAATGACAAATAGAACAGTGGTTTTGAATTACTATAATGCGAGAAATCTTTTTTTTGGAAAAATTCTTCTTCGTCGTTAATGTTTTGTGTATCCCAAATAAAATATGTAGTGATACGCTCGTGCGTGGAAGGACAAGAGAGGGAATTGTGAAAAGAATACACGTTTGGAAAGATGGAAGTCGTCTGTGTTATAGATTGGTATACATTGATATCTTTTGTGACTAGTCGGTGCACGACTGGATATGAGATGAATACTTAAATAGAAGTGGTTGTTATATTTACGATATATATATCTATATATATTTTTTTACGTACATTTTTTCATATAGTTTTGAATTTTTTCTTAAAAACCTCTCAAATTTGACCACGATATTATTTGCAGAAAATCGATGTAGAGCAATAATTTATTTATTTGTAGTTTGTTGTAAACATTTTTTGAAAATCTTCACTTCCTTTCCTTTTTTTTTTCTTTTTTGATTTTTTCGATGTTAGTTTGGTCCATTGGGAGTATAATTCTGATCTGTATCTGTAGAGTACCGATGGTGAGTGTAGGCTCACAGCACTTAGTCCACATGTGACCTATTGTACATCCTCCCGAGGAGTTGTCCTCCATAGTCATCGTCCATCCTGTCCTTCCCAGGAAGGTGAACAGGTCACTAGGAGACATCTCTTTTAAATCGGCAGGTGTAGGCCAAGACTCACCGAACACACACTCTCTTATTGACTATTGACTCCGGACACTCGCATAAGACATGCCCGACAGTTTCATCTTCCTGTTCACACATCCTGCATAAAGGTGTGTCCACTAGCCCCATAGTATGGAAGTGTTTCCTTTAGTTGACAGTGACCAGTCAGAAATCCTACTGTTAAACGTAGGTTTTTCCTGGTCATCTTCAAATATTTCTTTGGCGCCAGCTTCCCAGAGTCGCCCAGGGTGATCCTAGCAAGCCTGCATCCTTTGATTCCATCTCATCTCTTAAGGGATTGAGCTTGGCTGTAACGTTTGGCTAGTTCCGCAATTGTCGAAGTCGTTAGGCCGTAAGTGTCACTGGGTCCTGAAATTTTCAGTTCAATGCTTCCCTGGCTAAAGAATCGGCAATGCGATGACCTTTACTCCTGTCGTGCCCTTTAACCCACCTCAGGATAATATTGTTATCTGCCGAGGCGTTTGCAGAATTTTGGTGGCACTCTAGTACTTATATACTCTAATATAATTCTGATATATCAGAAAAGAAGAATTTTTGTACATTTTAGAGTCATGTATTCTCTAATAGAAATTTTCTTCTTTTATATCTGTTGACTTATAGTGAAAATATCGACTGAAAACCTGTAATGGGCAATAAAATTTGTTACAAAGTATCAATTTCCATTGGGGTAAACCAATTTGTCCTATTTCCTCTCCCTCAAAAAAAAAATGTTTTGTGACCACTATATATTTTTTATTCAATGGTTTGCAAAATCTGTTTTAAATTCAAGATTTGTAAGGGGGATGAAACAAGTGAGTTGACCATAGGGGTTTTCAATTCATATGGGAAAACTTTGGTGGTTTATAGACAAATTTAAGGGTGTTTTTTTATCAAGGGTGGTTATATTCAATTTTATACTCGAAATCCCTAAATTGACATGATTTTCGTGGTTTGATATTGGATTTTTGCAAGTCATTGAATTGATTTGTCGTCTGTTAAAAGCATAAAGAATAATGAAATTGATAGATTTTTTTTAACTAAAAAATGAAAGAACGTTTTTCCAGATTATTAAAACCTTTCTCGTATTCTTTTGGAAGTTTCTTTTGAAAAAAAACTTTTCAACGTTTAGTTTTAACAAAAGGCTCTCTACAAAATATGAATTCAGAATTAAATTTTAAAGATAAAGTTTCATATACGAGGATTTATTGATATTTAGTTAGGATAGACCAGCTAATTTTAGCATGTTGAGGACATGTTAGGTTATTAGTCCTGCAAAAAGATAATAGATAAATCGCCTGAAAAACAAAAAAAAATATTTTCAATTAAAAAATGTACCTTCTCCATTGTTTCGGCCCACAGTGTATATGTAGGTGCTGGACCAGATAATTTTTGCTAAAAAAATTAATTTTGTTTCTCAGTATAGTTTTTATATCAAATAACGTCACTTAATCCACAATATACGATTTAAATACAAATAAATATCCTTTATTTTGTTCGAAACCAATCTATCGGAGCAGTACAAGTATTACTTTGCCTTTTACCTTTTTGTATTAACTTACTATACGTAATAAAATACATATTATTGTTCTTTCGGAAAATTGATCGTTTTGAAACGATACACTTCAGTTAATCCTCTTTAATATATTTACTATGTTTAAACAACATATCAAAACCTGTTTCTTTTTTCACTTATTCAGATTTTTTTCTACTCTCAACACACAAATTTTCTCATTGACGTTTACACTGAGTAGCTCCCGAACGTTACACTGACCACACACTACCACTCCGGCCGGTATATCCGCTTCGGCCGGAAACCATCTAAATGGATGCTTTTCAAGCCGGAATAAATAAATTCTTAGCTCCGAATTATATATACTTCTATACAGAGTATTTATTAATCTTGGAAAATTTCAAAAAAAAAACATTTAGTATTAGAAATATCAAGTTAATTAATATGCATATCAACCTCTGCTACATCCCAAGATACACACACGCACACAATTTCCATTTCTCTACAATCCCTTCGCAATCCAATTAATTCTAATTCTGGTATCGAGTCCAAATCCTCACGTTGATTCCCTTTATAGGATGATTTGTGCAGGATGCGACGTCACGGATGGCTCGGCGTAGGTATGTATATATCGTCTAGTATGTATTATAATATGTATAATATCATAACGTCGGTATACCGGAATGAGCGACGTACTCAATCTCTATCAAACACAGTAATATACATGTCAATAGGTGGGTCGACAGCCCAGTGACTTACGGTTCTAGTCTATAGGCTCGTAATTAATTTCTCTTATAATCCATATAAGTCCATGTTAGGTATATACCCTCCAACAAAAATTTGACCCCCCAAAAAAAATTTAGAAAAACGTCAAATATTATTGGAATTGAAGCGCGGAACTGCAGGCAGTTGCATTTTTCGTCTTCCTCCCAATAGAATTTGACGTATTGCTTACAATTTATTTTTGAATTTCTAGGGGGGTCAAGTTTTTGATCCAAAAAATGAGTAGGTTTAATTTTTTTATCGTAAATTCAGAACCTAGGGATAGGTATAGCGAAAACTTGACCCCCCCCAAAAAACAAAATTTAGAAAAATGTCAAATTTTATTGGGAGGATATGACGTTATGAAAAAAATTGGAGTTGACGCGCGGAACTGCAGGCAGTTGCATTTTCCGTCTTCCTCCCAATAAAATTTGACGTCTTGCTTACAATTTATTTTTGAATTTCTAGGGGGGTCAAGTTTTTCATCCAAAAAATGAGTAGGTTTAATTTTTTTATCGTAAATTCTGAACCTAGGGATAGGTATGGCAATATTTTTGTTAATTCCCTTTAATAGGTACACTCATATATACCCTCTAACAAAAACTTGACCCCCCCCAAAAAATAAAATTTAGAAACACATCAAATTTTATTGGGAGGATATGACGTTATGAAAAAAATTGGAGTTGACGCGCGGAACTGCAGGCAGTTGCATTTTTCGTCTTCCTCCCAATGAAATTTAACGTATTGCTTACAATTTATTTCTGAATTTTTGGGGGGGGGTCAAGTTTTAGATTGAAAAAATTAGTGGTTTTCATTATTTTATCGAGAATTTTGAACCTAGGGATAGGTGTGGCAATGTTATTGTAAATTCCTTTAAATACTTCCACTCATATATACCCTCCAACAAAAACTTGACCCCTCCCCAAAAAAATAAAATTTAGAAAAACGTCAAATTTTATTGGGAGGATGACGTTATGAAAAAAATTGAAGTTGACGCGCGGAACTGCAGGCAGTTTCATTTTTCGTCTTCCTCCCAATAAAATTTGAAGTATTGCTTACAATTTATTTCTGAATTTATGGGGGGGGGGTCAAGTTTTAGATTGAAAAAATTAGTGGTTTTCATTATTTTATCGAAAATTTTGAACCTAGGGATAGGTGTGGCAATATTATTGTAAATTCCCTTAAATACTTCCACTCATATATACCCTCCAACAAAAACTTGACCCCTCCCCAAAAAAACAAAATTTAGAAAAACGTCAAATTCTATTGCGAGGATGACGTTATGAAAAAAATTGGAGTTGACGCGCGGAACTTCAGGCAGTTTCATTTTTCGTCTTCCTCCCAATAAAATTTGACGTATTGCTTACAATTTATTTCTGAATTTTTGGGGGGGGGGGGCAAGTTTTTGATCCAAAAAATGAGTGGGTTAAATTTTTTTATAAAACATTTTTTAACCTAGGAATAGTTATGGCATTTTTTTTTTCGATTGGTGATTGGTGATTGTGAGTATCTTTTGATTCTATAACGAGTATTTTTGAAAATTTCATAACAACACTCTCTATAATTATCGTTAATTCTATGTACATAGTTTTAATATGAATAATTCAATAACAACATATACACAAAGATATAGATATATATTACAACTTGGGAATGTCAATATATAAATAGAGGGTAGATTTCATCCCGTTTTCCCTTTACCTATTCCGTTTTCAACCCCCCCGAAGTATTCACGTCCGGTATGTCCAGCAGAACAAACAATTGATACCCGCAATTGTAGACGTCGCACGGTAGGATGATGATAAAGAAGGCGTTGAGATAAGTTCATGGTAGTGGTCAGTTTGGATATGCACGTTGCAGAACTCAACTAAAGTTAGTCGCGATTGTTTCATTTGTTTCAAGTATCTGAAGCATGGATAAACAATGGCCATTGAAACTGGGCGCGTTATATATATATGGTTACTGAATGTTCGAAGTGGACCTTAGAATACACAAAACGTCAACTACCAAGCTCGATTTTGTATTAGTACGTCTTTTATTCCAAGTAGACGATGTAGAGCAGACAAAATATTCAATTTTAGCAACTTTTAATTAATATTTGATGAAATCTTGAAGACTTTTTTGGCCTGTATGACGAGGATACATTTCTGGCTTCGAGGTTATCAAATTTTATTGTTTACGTTAGTAAATTACTGCCCCATCAACCCTATTATACAGATCTTATTCCTAGTGACTTGTTCGAAGGTTTTTTCTTGGAATATTCTATCTTTATGGAAGGTCTTTACACCCTTAAGAGATGGGGTGGAATCAAAGGATGCAGTCTTGCCCTGGGCGACCCTGGGAAGCTGGCGCCGGAGAAATATTTGGCGATGACCAGGAAAAACCAACGTTTAACAGTAGGATATCTGACTGGCCACTGTCAACTAGGGAAACACCTCCTCACTATGGAGCTAGTGGACACACTTCCATGCAGGATGTGTGAACAGGAAGATGAAACTGTCAGGCATGTCTTATGCGAGTGTCCGGAGTTATCGTCAATAAGAGAGTGTGTGTGTTGGGTGAGTCTTGGCCTACACCTGCCGATATAAAGGAGATGAAATTTTGAAAACTTGAAGGTTTTAGTTCGATAACTTTAAAATGGATGGATAAATTGATTTGACATTTGGCAGGTTGTTTTTAAATGTAAAAGGGTATATTTTGATAGAAATAGTAGTTTGTGCAACTAGTGTGGATATGATGGCCATATGAGGACGAAGTTTGAGCACGACGCCGTAGGCGGAGTGCTCAATCGTTCAAGTGCGATATGGACAATCCACACGAGTCGAACAGCATATTTTTTCTACGACCCACTTAAGAAAAAATCTAGATAATTAAAATTCCTATAAACTGTGATATAACTTCAAATTAAAAATTTAACAATTCATTTTTATGTTTCCACTAATTGTTTGTGGTAAACGTACAGTTCTTGAATGTCCAATTTGTATAATACTACGGTTTCCCTTTTTAAATATACGATACTGTTATAAGTAGATGTTGCCAGTCGGACTCCCTCATGAAGGGTACTGTACATTATCTATAATAATGAATATTCTGCTAAATATTTCAAACGTCTACCTGTTGTCGTTATTAATATCGAGCAGAATAATTATTTAAAAGTGAAATTAACAATAAAAAAAAAACTTCTTCACGGGAAATCGGACCCGGGTCTAACGCGTGAGAGTCTGGTTTGCTTACTACTCGACCACCGAGGAATATGCAACATGTTTATCTATAATGTATTTACATAATTGTTGCTTAAAGGGAACTAAAGTTCCTACCGTGTGTCCCGCGGCACGTTCTACCTTTTTATTTGCTAAAAAGGCATATAAACGTTTCGAAGAATGAAAGCTCTTGTCCCTTACAGAGGGTGATTGTCCCTATAAAAAGATCGCTGGTTACATATAAAATGTGAGAATCTGTAATGCCTAGAAATATGTAAATACATCAAATCATTTCATAACGACCCTAACTATTGAACTCACCCTCGTAAGCCGAAAAAATTTTCAAAACCGCATTTTTTCTCGTTTAATGTACTCTCGAAAATGAACTTTCCCAAAGTTAAGTTCCAGTAATTTTCCAATACACAATTTTATCCCCAGCAAAGGAAAATTAAGGGTTTGCACCATCAAAGTCCGAGGGCCATGAAAACGAATAGCACCGATGAGGCGATGCGTTAACGTTTAAAGGTTTCAGTGACCGTTAAAGGGAGCAATTGAAGACCCATCGTTTTGGCGGTATTCGATCGTCCGTCGGTCACCGGTCGGCGGCCAAGTGGTCGCTCTCTTCATTATCAGTTGTTCAACAATGAAAGAGGATTGCCAATTGCTGTTTTGTTTAGTGAGGTGGTCGAATTCGACCTCGGGAATCGACCATAGGCGGGACAAAATAAAAAAAACTATATAAGGTTATAATCAGTTTTATGGAAGAAAAAAACAATATTTGGTTAGTAGATATCATAGCATTATTTTCCATTTTATCGTTTTTTTTGCAGACAAGAACGGAAGATAACGAAAAATTTGTGACCCAAACCAAAATAAAAAGGTAGAACGTGTCGCGGGACACACGGTAGGAACTTCAGTTCCTTTTAAGCAAAAATTATGTAATACATCTGACGTTATAGATATACAATTTGCATATTCCTCGGTGGTCGAGTAGTAAGCAAACCAGACTCTCACGCGGTAGACCCGGGTTCGATTCCCCGTGAAGAAGTTTTTTTTATTGTTAATTTCATTTTTAAATAATTATTCTGCTTGATATTAATAACGACAACAGGTAGACGTTTGAAATATTTAGCGGCATATTCATTATTACAGATGATGGTACGGTACCCTTCATGAGGGAGTCCGACTGGCAACATCTACTTATAACAGTATCGTATATTTAAAAAGGGAAACCGTAGTATTATACAAATTGGACATTCAAAAACTGTACGTTTACCACAAAAAAATTAGTGGAAACATAAAATTCAATTGTTAAATTTTCAATTTGAAGTTATATTCCAGTTTATAGAAATTTTTATTTTCTAGATTTTTTCTTAAGTGGGTCGTAGAAAAAGTATGCTGTTCGACTCGTGTGGATTGTCCATATCGCACTTGAACGATTGGCCATCATATCCCCACCAGTTGCACAAACAAACAAATTCAAGTAGATCACCAGCACTGCGAATACCAGTGGGCGTCCCGGGTTCGATTCCCGGCCGAAACATATGAATCGCTGCTTCGTAAACGAGAGGGAGAGACTCAGGAGAGAGCACACGCACGCAAGCAAGGCACATAACGAAGCAACGTAACATAACGTAACGTAACGGTCAGATCTTTTGCGTCGTGACCCCGGTCGCTCAAACATAACCTGACGTAAAAAACTAAAGTTCCAATATGTATGTACCAGATATATATTGATGTAATTGTAGGTATCTAGTACTCATGTGAAAAAAAGTGCTTTAATACTTTGAACACTGTATTTGTGTGCTTGCTCTGTAAATTCGGTGTGTGCTTCAAGATGCCAAATTGTTTAAAGGTATACGTTAATTGAATACACATATAAGAAGTTTTAAGTTTCCTGATCTAGATATTAAACAAACTCATAAATGGTTTGAAACAATGAATCTTACTTATTAAAAATAGAAGGTGTTATTTGCATGAAGATCACTTCCTTAAAAATAATTTTACTGACTCATTTAGATTGACAAAATTTGCACTTCCTTTCTCAACTTAGTCCAATTTCCATCCCAATTCAGATTTAGGTATTCACTGTTTTTGTATGTTATTTTGGATATTTTATTGTATGAAAGATGTTGTCACTCGCAAAGGGTTTTTTATTCTCCTATCGTAATTCCTATAATATTATAGTGCAGAATCATTCAATTGCAAATATTGTACAATATTACGCGTATGCTGAAAGCTTGCAAATTCAAAAAGCGCGCGTCCTGAATGCTAGTTCATACCGCTGGCCAAGGTAGGCGTTAGTGGTAACTTTGTGCCACAAAACTCTACACGTTTAACATATCTCCCATTTATTACTCTATGGTAAATACTCGATACCCTTTGATTGACCTATTTTTACAATTTATTAGTCTTGGACTAATCTTGCTTATGATTTAAGACTGTTTTTTAGGCCGTATGAGTTGCGTAGAGTCTGTTCTCTATAAAAATTGTAAGCCATGTGACTTTATGCATTAAGTAATATATACCCTTTAATTCACCTTCTTCTACAATTTCCTGATATTTCTTAGTGATGAGCGAATTCAATAACAAAACGGGGTAAATATTGGTTTAATAATTGGTCTAGGTCTTGCAGAGTCGTGTATTAGTATTGGTCTTGCTTTTGCTACGTATCTTCAATTATTTTGATATATCATTAGTGAGAAAATAATATAGGGACACTATTTGACAATTAATTCAGCTGAGATTTATGATATAGAACATTGCACACTTGGTTTTGCAGCTCTAGTCCTGATCTTCCAAAAGTTCTCACTGATAGGTGTTGGTTCAATGTTTCACAAGTCTTCCTTTGGTCCTGGTTGCACAATTCTAGGTCTTAGTATTTCCTCTCGGTCTTGGTATTACAGACTTGAAGATGATCTTATACTGATGCTTTTTCTGGAAGACAAAAACCAGCATCCTTAGTCGTGAATCCTGAATGTAATTTCTCACTTCTGTATCTGTATCTGTAGAGTAGGGAGGGTGAGTGTAGGCTCACAGCACTTAGGCCACATGTGACTCATTGTAAATCCTCCCGAGGAGTTGCCCTCCTAGGTCATCGTCCATCCTGTCCTTCTCAGGAAGGTGAACAGGTCACTAGGAGACGTCTCCTTTAAATCGGCAGGTTTAGGCCAAGACTCACCGAACACACACTCTCTTATTGACTATTGACTCCGGGCACTCGCATAAGACATGCCTGACAGTTTCATCTTCCTGTTCACACATCCTGCATAGAGGTGTGTCAACTAGCCCCATAGTATGGAGATGTTTCCTTAGTTGACAGTGGCCAGTCAGAAATCCTACTGTTAAACGTAGGTTTTTCCTGGTCATCGCCAAATATTTCTTCGGCGCCAGCTTCCCAGGGTCGCCCAGGGTGATCCTGGCAAGACTGCATCCTTTGATTCCATCCCATCTTTTAAGGGATTGAGCATGGCTGTAATGTTTGGCTAGTTCCGCAATTGTCGAAGTCGTTAGGCCGTAGGTGTCACTGGGTCCTAAAATTTTTAGTCCAGCTGCTTCCAGGCTAAAGAATCGGCAATACGATTACCTTTACTCTTGTCGTGCCCTTTAACCCTCCTCAGGATAATATTGTTATCTGTCGAGGCGTTAGTTAAATCTTGGTGGCACTCTTTACTAGCCCCGATATAATTTCTCACTTAAATAAACCCTTGTACGCCACTTGAGACACAATGAAACAAATTTTCCTATACTGTCTTACTTCCTAACAAATTCGATTGAAACCTACGACGATTATTCGCCCAACGCAACGTTTAATGTGTGTTAGCTATTCTCCGTGTAGTTGTGTATATATGTACAGACTCCTGGCCGTTTATGTCCATCCCTTTTCCCTAAATAAATTAGCCCTGTTTGCGGTCGAAGGGTCCTATCGAGAAATCGAATGACATTAGAACCGGAGAAACAGACATAACTTATGGTGTGTGAAATTGCATTGAGGTAATATTAATATTATTCTTTCTTTTTCGAAATTTATTATTTCAAGTATAAGAGAAACATTGTTTATTTACTTGTACTTTAACATAGATTAATTTCAATATTTCGATGTCTTTGTTTTAAAAATAGATCCTGAAATCACTTGATTTGTCCCCTGGAACATATTTCTTATGTCTGCGCTGAAAAAATTAAGATCTTTCATAGTAAAAGTTGTCTAGATGCTCAGCTGCTGCAAAGCAATATCTTGCAAATTTTTTTACAACAACAAAAATATATTAATGTAGACAGATGTAAAATAAAGACACAATAAATCTGTGTTTGTCTAAGGCGAGCTTAAGAACACTAATTATCAAACTTGTGAAACTGTATTAAGATTATGCAGCAAGGTAGAGTATCCCATCCTTCTCCGTTATTAGTACAGCCGCTTAATTTGAATATTTTACGAAAATAGTTTTAGACAACCAATATGTTTACCTATAACACCCAAATTGTTTACGATGTATGTATGTACACACAACGTCAAAAGTCTTGGACCCCCTGTATATCAAATGATTTAATTAAACCCAGTTATTTTTCTTACTGTAGTAAAAAAGTAGATGTATTTAAGAAACAAAAAAGGCAATAAAAAGATGTCGATAACTAATCCTTACTTTATTATCAATGTTTTTAGAAATATTGGCAGTGATAGCATATTCAGCCAAGTGACTAGTGTATTATTTCTTTTCATTTTCGTGGATTATAATGCCAGGACGTGAAATTTCTCAGTTTATTCGAGCAAGAATTACTGCTTTACATGATGCACGACACTCTAATCATGAAATATCGGAAATCTTGGGCATTCCTAGATCATCTGTTGTGCGAATAGTACACAGATATCAAGAATTCGATACAGCGGAAAACAGACCACACGTAGTGGACGTCCTCGAGTGTCTAGCGAAAGGGAGGATCGTTATTTGGTGCAATATGCCCGCAGACACCGCTCAGCTTCAGCTCTTCGGAGTCATTTTCAGAGTACCTTTCGCCGTGTTATATCGACACCTACAATTCGAAGACGATTCCATAATGCAAATTTACGTGCTAAAAGACCATTGAGGGTCCCCACTCTACTTCCACGACATCGTGCAGCACGTCTTCAGTGGGCGCGAGAGCACAGGGGTTGGCTTTTGCAACAGTGGAGGTGGGTGTTATTTACAGACGAAACCAGAATTGGACTGGTGAGTGATGACAATCGGCAAATAGTATGGAGAGAAGCAGGTTAATTTCGTCCGCGAAGTTGCTCCCTACCAAGGGGGTACCGTAATGTTTTGGGGGGGAATAATGTTTAACCGCCGTACCGCATTAATTCGAATTGCACAGAATATGACCAGCCAAATTTACGTCGATCAAGTTATTACACCCATTATCTATCCCATACGAAACGAATTTGGCGAAAATTTTGTGTTTATGGACGACAACGCCCGACCACATCGCGCAAGAAGGGTTCAGGATTCACTTGAAGCAGGACATATCAATAGATTGAATTGGCCAGTCAACTCGCCTGATATGAATCCTATTGAGAACATGTGGGATTACATTGCTAGAGCCATTCACAATCGAATCAACCCACCCCAGACTGCAGATGAGTTAGTCATAGCGGCGGTAGAGGAATGGAACAATATTCCACAAGACACTATCAACCGCTTGATTATTTCAATGCACAGACGTGTCAATATGTTATTGCAACGTCGAGGACATCGTCACACATTAGTTTGTTTTTAATTTTCTAAGTATCCCAGTTTGTGGAAAATACTCCTTTCACAAAAAATAAATTCAGAAAACAATATACTATTTTAAATATATTTTGTTATTCTATCAAAATATTTCTTAAACAAAACTATGTGGGGGTCCAAGACTTTTGACGTTGTGTGTATTTTGGGGTGACTTTCACTGAGACCTAAAAGATCTATTGTGGACCCTTACTTCTACTTAGGGCCAGTTTCATAATGCTTTTAAAGGAACCTTTAAGCGTAAAAGGTCGTTTGTAGTGTAGTGATCTGTTTCATAACCAAAAATTCACTATTAAAGCTTCCTTTGAGTTAAATATCAAATTTTTACCATTTTTGAAGCTTAAAAGGACTTTATAAAAGACAGATGTCAAATCAGATTTTAGGTGTATTTTTTATAGTTTGTTGTTTCCAAAGCCTCCACAAGCCGAATAGTTAAGAGAGTATGTCAAGCCATTGCCCATCTCAACAACGAACACAATATTTACTTGTATCATAATCCACTGGAAATGGAACAAGCCGCGAACCAATTTTATTCCATTGCAAGTTTTCCAAAAGTAATTGGCGCGATTGATTGCACCTTAATAAAAATCCAATCTCCTGGAGGTGAGGATGCAAAAATTTTCCGTAGCCGGAAAGGATTTTTTGCATTAAACGTGCAAACAGTTTGTGATGCAAAATTGAGAACTCGCAACATAGTGGCAAGGTGGCCTGGTTCAGTTCACGACCAAACAACTTTCAACAGCAGTTCGTTGAAAAGACAATTTGAACGTGGAAGCTATGGCAGATATTTATTGGTTGCGGATAGTGGTTATACACTCGAAAAATATTTAATGACAAAATTGCAAGTAACAAACACTCCAGCTGAAAATCTGTTCAACGAATCTATAATAAAAACCAGAAATGTTGTGAAACGACAATATGGAGTGTGAAAAAGACGATTTTCCATTCTTTCTTTAGGAAACCGTTTAAATGTTGATACAGCTATGACTATAATTGTTGCTTCTGTAGTTTTACATAATTTAGCTATAGAAATGAATGAAGAAATTCCTGAAGACTGGTTTAACGATATTAATTTAGACATAGCCGAAAACGCTCAAGAGCCACACAATTTGGAACATAATGTACGCCAATTTAGGCAGCTGCTATCTAATGAGCATTTTAATAGATTAGTTTGAAAATATGTAGGTACTCAAGTATGTAGACATTTAATAAAATTATGATGACATAAATTTAAAATAATTTATTTAAAGAAATATTAACTAACTAATTAGAGATATAAATTAATATAATCAATGGGAACTCAAATCCTTTTCCGCTTTCATAATTTCTAAATCTAATAAACTCTTTTTTTGTGTTCTTCTTCATCACGCATTGATGTTTATTACTTACCGTTATAAATGTAAACAATAAAAATACGGAAAGTGTTGTACTCAATTCAGACCACCAAATAACCAGAAAGTAAACACAAATTCTGTCAAAAATCCGTCAAATTAAGGAAAAGCCTGACGAGCAGTGTAGCCAACTCAGTATGTTCAAGCCTAAATGGGGATTTTATCATGAGGACGTGTCCATACTATTATGAAACTGACTCTAGTTTTAAGAGAACTTTTAAGCTAAAGGACCCTTTAGTGAATTGCCCATTTAAGCAATGATTATGAAACTGCTAGTAGCTGCTTTAGTCCTTTTTCCCGGAGAAATTTCAGGATGTCTGTAGGCTTCAACTTAGTTAAATGTTCCTCTTCTATTCAGTAATCTCCCAGGTGCTGTACTCTAGGATTCTGGAGTGCTGTGCAGTTGGAAAGTATGTGAATGGAGGCTTCTTCTTCCATTCCACGAAATTTGCATTCTTCTTCCTCCACTATTTTGAGCTTTTTAAGGTGCCCATTCAGGCGACAATGTCCTGTTAGGATCCCTGTTAAAACTCTTAGCGCAGTTTTACTTTGACTTATGCATTGTATAAACCCTACTAGATCTTTCCAATGGTCAGATCTTCTCTTTTTCTCGGCTTTACCTATTTCTTCCAATATTACATTGGGGCTGATTCCGCAAAAGGGTTCAGGTCCCCAGAAAGCAGTCCCATTCCTTCTATTCCAGTGTGTCCTGGAATCCAAGCTGTTTACGATAGTGACATATTTGTCTTCTCATTTACCGTTTTCTTCTGTGAATTTTTCGAGATACTGTAAGTTATCATTGACCTCATTTTGACAACTTTCAAAAGGATTAGACTTTTAAGAGTACTCTGTAAAAGTTTCAGCTCCATATACACATTTTAATGTACGATGTATTTATTGAACACTTGATGATAAAACTCAATAATACATAATTTCACTCAATCTTATCTGATTAAATATAATTAGGGAGTATAATTATCAGTATGGGGTTTCAGGCGAGTCGATTCTGCCTCACTATTAAATATTGTCAATTTAGCAATTTGCAAAGTTGGTGCCCGCTCGCGTGATTTTGCTCTGTTATTATAGATAATGGCATGCTAAATGCGTTGACTTTACGGTAAGAGTTTGTTTTAGAATGTTATTATTTGACAGCTGACGGCTTACAAAGCATTTCAGGTTATGTTCTCAGACGAATTTTAATCCTTTTCACATGATTAATTTTAATTAAATTAAATGAAAAACAGGAGAAAAATGGAAGGAATGGAATAAATTCACCGAAGACGTTCATATATCTTGAGGAAAGCAACAATTTTAAGTCGAAGGGTCGGGCCCTTTACGTAGATATATCCGGAAACCTCAAATAACCCCTCTAAATCTAGTGTAGTCAAGTGGTCGAATAAAAAATGAAGAAAGAATGCCCTTTTATCCCCTATTTTATATCCAACAATCTGTCACTATCGCTGTTTTGGATTGTATATTTTTTATCCTTTCAAGTGGACCGAATCTCTTCTCTTTTTATTTTTTATAGTTTGAAGGATAAAATTTGCTTAAATTTAATAGAAATTTCCAAAGCGACTCATAACATAGTGTTAATATTATAAATTTCGGATATTAACTTCTAAGAGGGAATTTCCACAGAAAACTTTATGATTTAGATCAAGACCGTTACCTCGTACACTCGACAGAATAACTACCTATTTATTAGATTTATTCTGGAAACTCCTGATATAGGAATAAAGCCAGCTTTACATTAAACCTGTAGTTCAACATAAAGCTAATAACTTTCGACTAATCACACTTGCTTACTTGATGTAGTTCTTCGTCCTGGCTTATTACAAATCGAAATTCAACTTTACTAAAGACTGCTATAGGTACAGGATGTTTCGTAAATGAGTACAGTGAATTAGAGGCATGATAGATAGTTGAGAAATATTTAAAATACCCAATACCTTAAAGTATGTAGATTAATATGAAAACAAGTTTACCAGTCTATCAATTTCCCAAATTTTTTTTTCGAAATTTTTCAATATTTCGCGATTGGAGGAAGGTGGAGAAGAATAAAAAATACCACTGTGTAGGGGAAGTGTTTTTCAATAAAAAAGGTCTTCAGCGTTTTTTCCTCCGAGCAATGGTTTGTCTGGAAAAAAGTGTCAAATTTTATTTTGAAGCAATAAAGAAGATTCCTACCAAGATTACTCCAGCTTTATCAAAAATACAATATTTAATATATATATATATATATATATTTACGTCTATAGTACCAAGTGGGGCCCGGCTACAGGAAAATTGCGGAAGAAGTGAGGACCGCGACAAAGTGAGGACCAATATACGGTCCTCACTTTGTTCATGCCTTCAATCTTCACAAATATCCATCTCTACCAAGTTAAATCACTTTAACGATGAAAAAAAAATTGACCTCATTTTGTAGGCTTAACGTCAAATCACGTATACTGTGATTCTAAATTTCGCCACAGTCGGCGCTTTTCGTTGAGTATATATTTCGACCGTGTATATTCTGAGCTTCATGGTATGGCGTCCAGCGCACCAAGTGAGGACCAGAGATCTGACAACAAGGCTGGTCCTAGCTTTGTGTGCTGTATACATAATTTCCATGAAAATAATATCCTTCTACGTTCTAAATGTTTTTTCGTTCGTCTCACTACCTTAAAAATGAATTATTTTCATAAACGCTTCTGAACAAAGTCCGAAAATTGCTTGTTAGTTGCTATTAATTATATTGAGAGAGTATCGCCATTACTGTTAGTACTTTAGACATGTTTGATGAATTTGATCTGTAAAACAATACCAGAGTAGCCTAGTACAAAATTTGATCAATCCGATTTCAACGTCAGTTGTAAGATTAATGGTTTTATACAGGGCTGCTAAAAAGTCTGGCTTCAAGAGATTATCGTTGAAAAGGATAAAGGGAAAGATATGAAATTTTAGCACAATGAATGGGACTCCAAGCATATTTTGGAGCAAATGTCAAATGTTTTTGCCGTCAGCGTTCAGCATGCTGCCGACATCTCGATTTTTCCAAAAGGCAACCTAAGTATCACATAATTGCTTATTTCTTTCTCTTTTAAAAAATAATTGAAAAAGAACAATAAACTGAACTCACTCCACACTAACGCAAGACTTGCTACGTCGAATAATATGTACCTCTCAATTTATTTGTGTTAATTTGAAATTAGTAATAGTTTTGACAATTTCCACATAAATAATGATGTGGTTGAAGTTTTCAATGCCTACTATTGTTTTTTTTTCAAGAATCCACCAAGATCAAATAATCAGTACAGTACAATTTATAAAAAAAAAAATAAAACTGATATTTCATAAGACACAGGAAAAAATAGGCTTTTTGTGAATCATCACTCGACATTGGTTATCTGAAAAAATTCCAAGTACCGGCGGTACGCCAAGCGCTCACGTCAAAACCATTTTGGGCTTAGAAATATGCATAATTGAGTTTTATCAATCGACTCACAATTTCATATCATTATCCATTTCAAAGATTATACCTTGTTGCGAGATTCCTAAGCAGCCCTCCTCCGTATAATAACAACTGTTGGGTTTGAAGAGTTCATTGAATATTTGATATCAACTTACAAAACATTATCTTGAATGCAATTCAATATTTGTACTGATAGCAATCGTTTTATAAAGTAATGTGAAATAATGTTCTCACCTATAATCTAAATTTCTAGCTTTCCGCCGTAGAAACGACGACGGAAAGAATGTCTGACCAGTCAGGTAAATGCCGGTAAGGTATCGTAATAGCTCCTGAATCTTTCGAAAAAAAGTCATATTTGTGATTGTGAACCAGTGCGAAGCTGTGAACAGTGAAACGGAAGTTTTTGCAAATAATTGGCTAAATGATAACAAAATCTTCGAAAATTGTCTTGTTCAGTTATAACGATAAATTTTCGAATTTATCCTGACCAGGACACTTCCAATGAGATTCAAATTTTTCTTATAATTTGAATAGTTTTTTCTATTCAAATCATTTGATTTTGAATCTTTTTACTAGAAATAACTGTTAAAAGAAAAGATAACTGAGTATTTTAAACACAAGTGTTAAATAAACTACCCTTTTATGTCCAGCCCTTTGTTATAAACAGGTCAAATTCTAGAGAATAAAAATGTAAACACAATAAAGACCCTTACGCTCTCATACTTCCATTTTTTTGTAACAATACAAGATAATACCTAATGTAGCGTGTCAAATGGAAAGTACAAGCCCATTCGACGTGTACCATTGAGATTGTTTATTAATCTTACCTACTAAAATGAACTATGAAATACCCCTCAATAAATAATAATACGAGCAATAATATCTATACTGTGTCGTTATAATATAATAAAGTTTAACAATATAAATAATATATCTAATATCTACAGCATCGTTTATTTCTCAATAGGTAAGGGGCAGACCTTCCTAATAGGCCTGGTGAAAATTCCAGTCTCTGTTTTTATTTTAATAAGCCTAACCCTACCATCAGCCCCCGGAAAAATTTCAATTATTCTACCTTAAGGCCATCTTAGAGGAGGACTATTGTCCTCCTTTAACAATATAAGTTGATCTAATTTTAAATTTTCCGTAGTTCTTAGCCATTTTGGTCGGTTTTGTAATTGATTTAAATACTCCACCGACCACCGTTTCCAAAAATGTTGTTGGATTTCTGTGCATTTTTGCCATATTGAAAGCCGGTTTTCCGGAACAGTAGTTGTATCCTTTTCTAAATACGCATCCAGACTTTCCCCTATTGAAAAATGCCCAGGAGTTAAGCACAACAAATCTCCAGGATCATTTGAGAGTGGACACAGGGGCCGTGAGTTTAGTATCGCCTCAATTTGTGCCAACACTGTACTAAATTCCTCGAATATGAGTTTTGGTTTTCCCAATCACTCGTAGGATATGAAATTTTGCGCTTTTAACCGCCGCTTCCCAAATTTTCCCCAATGTGGCGATCGAGGTGGAATAAATTTCTATTGTGTACCCTTATTTACAAAAAAGTCCACAATATTATTTTCATTTCCTTTATTTTTAAAGAATACATATAGCTCGTGTAGCTGATTTCTAGCGCCTAAGAAATTTGTCGCGTTGTCGCTATAAATTATTTTTGGGTTACCTCTTCGTGCAATAAAACGCTTAAATGTTAACAAGAATGCTTCACATGATAAACTTGTCACTAACTCTAGATGATTACATTTAGTAACCATGCAAATAAAAAATACAATATATGCCTTTATACATGATGCCCGCCTTGCCCTTGAATTTTTAATAAAGAATGGACCCCCAAAAGGACATATTTTGCTTGACCCAGTGCCACGTATTCATCAATAAACCCTTTATAATTTAAAAATAAATTATTATCCTTTACGAATCGTTTTTCTAAACTTAGAAATCTCCTTTTAGCTAACGTAAAGGAATCACCCAATTTCTCATATCCGTTAACTGATTTTAGTAACATATTTACCCGAAAAGACCCATTTTCTAAAATCTTTGTGGTATTATTAAAAATATTTTCTGCAAGTTCATCTTCAGAATTTATAATGTTATTACAACTGACTTCTTCAGATTCCCAAAACTTTTCCATCATTTTATTGATCTCCTACGAACTTGTCGACAAAGAAACATTATTACGATCCTAATTATTATTTGCACTTAAATACCCAATAAATTCCTCAGATATATTGCCCGCAATAACCAAACCAAAAAGTGTGTTTTGTAACACCGGCAAACCCCTACCTAATTTTATTATCTCTGGTGTGATTACCTCGTAATAAATATCGGCACCGAGAAGTATGTCAACTGACTTTTGTTTGCCAAAAAAAGGATCAGCCAAATGCAAATCTGATGGAATTCGAATTTTATTTATATCTATTTCTATTTGGGGCAGTTTCGATACAAAGTTATCCATTACTGAACAAGATATACTAAGTTCCTGGTTATTGACGTCTTTACAATTTCTTGAAGATAGTGTAATGTCAATCATTTCATTACACATGGCCCCTTTACCTGATATTCCCGAAATTTGAATAGTGCGTTTATAAGATGGATAAAGTAACCTTCTCGCTAACTTTGTTGTTATTAACGAACATTGTGCACGCTGTCTTATAAAGCAGTCGCTATAACGAATTTTCCGTTCCTATCCAACAAAAACACCTGTGTTGTAGCTAACATAACATAGTTAGACCTTCCTTGTGCCATTGCAGACAACGATTGAATTGAATTATTTAAAAAAGTTTTATTTTCCTCAACTGTTTGGTCAAAAATACCTCCTGCAGTTGCCTTATCCTGAGGTGCATGACTTTCCCAAAAGTTTCCACTAATATTAGATGGAACATTATCGCGAGAGCTATTGGATCTAGGTCTTCAATTTATTGTCGCCAACCTTGATATTAACTCAAAATTATTTAAAACAGTGTAAGCAGAATTCGGTCACATATATGTCTTTCTTTTTCTAATCTTTTTCTTTCCTTCGATACAATAGTCTTATAATATGTTCAAATATGGCAACATTGTATAGTCCTCACTTGGTGCGTTATATATCGTTTTTCATGTTAGATGGTCCTCACTTTGTGGATATGGTGGTGAATAATTATACGGTGCTCGTTTTGATATATAAATGGTTGGTCCTCAGATTGTCGAATATACACAAGTTTTAAAACTTTTTTCCATATGAAAATTCACGAGTATATTATCGCTCACCATTTACCTAATTTTCGAATTATATTACATATCTGTCCCTAACGTTCTCAATCCACTCCTTCATGGTGTCCTCACTTTGTATGCTGAAAGTCGTGTCCTCACTTTGATAGCCAGTCGTAAATATATATATATATATTTTCTTGTAAATTCAAGATTCCTAAATTTTACAAAATAATGAAAAGTGCCGTATTTCGTAATTAGCAAAAATTAATTATCCGTAAATTTTATCTATGGAACAGACAGTTTCCATCCTTCGGAAAATTGTTCCAAAGCCACCTCAGGTATTATATAATATATTTTTTATTGAGATACTTGGGTTTTTATTAGAATATAATATTTCCTATTATATATGAGTAATTTGCTGAAAATGATTATGTGCTATGACAAAAAAAATGCCATCTTGAAGCCGACCTTTCCTCTTCAAAACGCTGTATTACAATTATTTATATCTACTTATAACTGTACAATAGTTTATAATGTACTCCGCCGCATGTCGGAAAATAGAGACGCGCGGATGCGGAACACATACTTAGTTTACCGAATTTTTTCCAGACAAACCATTGCTCGGACGGAAGAAGCGCAGGAAACCTTTTTTGTTGCAAAACACTCCCCCTACACGGTGGTATTTTTTATTTTTCTGCACCTTCCTCCCAGCGCGAAATATTTAGAAATTTCGAAAAAGGAAAGTTTTTTTATTTTTTTTTCTAATTTGGGAAATCGATAGACTGGTAAACTTTTTTTCATATTAATCTACATACTTTATGGTACTTATGAAAAAAAAAATCAGCCGTATTGCTAATTACTTGCAGTTGTCTGGCCGACAATGACAAGTTATTAGGGGTTAAACTTTTATTGTACCATATTTTTGAAACACCCTGTATTTAGAGCTAAAGACTTTTGTCCGCAATTCTTTATTAAAATTTTCTACATAAAAGGTACTCTATATTAAACTCGATAGAACACTTCATTTTCAATATTTTTAACTTTTTATTGCAGTAAGATACTTTTTACGTTACTTATTTACGGGACAGCCTGTATATACTAGAGTTTTACAGAGATAAAATAGGATACTTCTAGCGGAATTTTTGAGTATGCTGCTTTCATAAAGTTGAAAATTATTTTGCAACTTAATGGGCTATTCGTAATACAGAGTGTCCTACAACTACAACAAATATTTAAATTGTTATAATGAGTTTCAACTTTCTTCATATATATATCGTTCGTTCGGTAACTCAACCACCACAATGGACCCTCGGTACTACGTATATATATATATATATATATATATATGTATATATATACGTCAGTTATTTATTATTGAAAATAATTTCATGAAAGATATTCGACGATATTCAAATGAACTATTGTAAAGACAAAAGAAGATATGCACGAACTGTATTTAATATAAAATATTAATTTATTTATTACTTTATAAGAACAATAGATTGATTTTATTAGATCGGAATCGAAAAACGACAATTTGCATATAACATGCTATACCTACCATATTATTAATAGATTTCTGTTTATGGTATACCAACTCTTAAATACATCGATTCATTCACTTCCATTACTTTTATTATTTTGTATAAAGCCCATCTCGCACTGTACGGTACCGATCCGGCACCGCGTAATTAATATGAGAACAAAAATACTAACTATGACTGATTTAATTTATGTTTGTGCTAATTCCAGTTCCTCTACATTAAATAACATAAATCAAGGAAGTAAGGATGTGTCTATTCGACCCCATAAATACCCGTATTCACATCGGCACATATCAATACGAATTAAGTCGTTAGTTGTAAATCAATTGGTGCAATTCGAAATGTAATTGTACAATAGCCCATGCGGTTGATATCTATCTAGATATCCATTGGTGTAATAGTAATTTATGTCAATAAGGTTTCTAGTTGAGAATTTCTCATTGTCCTGTAATTCCGTTTAATAGGAAATTATGTACCGTTGATTTATGTACGAAATTATTTCATATCTGTCAAATAATTTTATTTGATAAGTAGCACAAGGAACAAACAGCTTAAAATGTAAGAAATTCCGGCGGCCAATCCGAAAGATGCACCTAATATAGCAATAAGTCTATTCAAACGAATCAATTCTAATATTGCACATACCGTTAAAACGATTCCAATGAAGAACAATACATAAATCATCCAATATAAGTGGTTGAATGTACTGGTTAAGATACCTGCAACAAAATTAAAACATTAAAAACATTCTTAACGTGATAATTCGCGAGGATGCCGCGTAGCTTCAGATAGGTTTGCCAAAGTACCTTACAATATGTAGATTAATATAAAAAAAAGTTTACCAATCTATCGATTTCCCAAATTAGAAAAAAAAATCAAAATATTCGAAATTTTTCAATATTTCGCGCTGGAAGGAAGGTAGAGAAAAATAAAAAAATACTACCATGTAGGGGGAGTGTTTTGCAGCAAAAAAAGTGTCTTGCGTTTCTTTCGTCCGAGCAATGGTTTGTCCGGAAAAAATTCGGTGAACTAAGTATGGGTTCCGCATCCGCGCGACTCTATTTTCTGAAGTGCGGCGGAGTAAACTATTGTACAGTTATAATGTAGATATAAATAATTGTAATACGGCGTTTTGAAGAGGAAACTGTCGGCTTTTTGATGGCAGTTTTTTTTGTCATAGCACATAATCATTTTTAGCAAATATCTCATATATAATATAATATATAATATTCTAATAAAAAACCAAGTATCTCAATAAAAAATATATTATATAATTAGGTGGCATTGAAACAATTTTTCGAAGGATGGAAACTGTTATTTAGGAGGTCTGCTCGGAAAAATGATGAATGAAAATAATGAATGGACACTCGAGAAACGGTGGACGGTATTTAAACAAATAATACTTGGAAAAGCTGAGGATATATGTGGAAGAATTAATTTCAACAAACATTTAAGAATGACTAAGTGGTGGGACAAGGAAATACAAACATTAGTAAAAGAAAAGAAAATTGCATGGAAAAAATACCTTGAAACAAAAACACAAGATGATAAGGAAATATATAACGGAAAAAGAAACATAGTCAAGGAAGCGGTTAAGAAAGCGAAAAGGAATTCCTGGAAAGAATTTGGAAGAGAGATGTAAAAGATACATGCATCAGATAATAGAAAATTTTGGACAACAATAAAAAGATTACGAGGAAGTGAAGGAAAATATATAAGAGCAATAAAAAATGAAAATAACGAATTGGAGACCGAAATAAATTAAATATTAAAGACTTGGAAAGAACACTATGGAAATAATTTAGTGACAGTTTGAAGAAGAAAACATCAAATATAGTTGAAGAGGAAGGGAAGAATATGAATACCATACACTCTCCAAACAGAAGATATGGAAGAGGCTATAAAGGAACTTAAAATAGGAAAAGCCAGTGAGGAGGATGAAGTAGCGCCAGAGATGATAAAATGGTTAGGAGAAAAAGGAATAGAATGGCTGCTTCTTATATGCAGAGAAGCATGGGACACTCAAAAAATCCCCAAAGAATGGGAAAATAATATTATATTGCCAATACATAAAAAAGGGGATCAAACACTGTGCAATAATTATAGACCAATATGTTTAGCCCAAACCAGCATTAAAATATATACGAGAATATTAGAGATCCGATTAAGAAGTCATATAGAAGCAAAGTTAGAAGAGGAACAAGTAGCTTTCAGACCAGGAAGGCAAGCAAATGATAATATATACATTTTAAGAAGACTAATTGATAATACAATTGAAGCGGGAGAAGAAATGTATTTAGTATTTATAGACTTGAAGGCAGCTTTTGATACAGTAGGAAGAGAGAAAATTTGGGAGGTATTGGAAGACTTAGAAGTACCAAAAGCTCTAATTAATATAATTAAAAGCACATACAAGACTGTCAAGTTAAGAGTGCAGATAGGAGGTCGAAGATCGGAAGAGTTTTCAATGCAAAAAGGTATAAAACAAGGTGATAGCTTAAGCCCACTGTTTGTTATTATTATGGACAAAATAGTGAAGGAAATAAAAAGACAAGGAGGACATCTGGACACGATAATAGGATACAGGAACATGGTACCGGTCAGACTAAGTAACCTACTATACGCAGACGATATCGTACTCTTATCAAAATCAAGAAATAAAATGCAGAAACTAATTAAATTACTGGCAAGAGAAATAGAAAAGATGAAAATGACAATAGATACAGGGAAAACCAAAGTAATGATAGTAAATGAAAAACAGGGGAATAATTACGAGGAATTCAAATGTAATCACAAAACATTAGAAAGAGTAACAACCTATAACTACCTAGGAAGTATTTTAACAGAAGATGGAAAAATAGTCGCAGAACTTAATAACAGGGCAAATAAATCAACAAGATTATATTATTCCTTAAATCGAACATTACTAAGCCATAAATACATTGATATAAATACAAAGATGAAAATATACAACAAAATTACAGTACCAACTATAACTTATGCCAGTGAGAACTGGGTACTGCAGAAAAAGCATGAAACAAAATTAAATGCAATGGAAATGAAATATTTAAGGAGAATAGAAGAAAAAACGAAATGGGACAAAGTAAGGGACGAAGAAATCAGAAGCATAACTAATAAGACCCAATACTATCAAATATTAAAAAGAAACAATTGGACTGGTTTGGCTACCTAGTAAGAATGAAGCAAGATAGAATAGCGAGAAATGTAATGGAAATGGGAATATCAAGAAAAAGACAAAGAGGAAGATCCAGGAGGAAACGGATAGACCAGATTGAAGAAATTGGAAAGAACAAAGGAAAGTCATTGGGAGAGATGAAGGCATTAGCCAGGGACAGAAAAAAATGGAAAACATGGGTTCAGGAAGAACTCCAATCCGACGCCTGAGAAGGCATAAGGATAAGAGAAAGAAAGAAAGTAAATTTTAGGAATCTTGAATTTACAAGAAAATATATATATTAAATACTGTAACTTTGAGAAAACTGGATGGGATTTGCGTAGAAATGTTGTGGAATAAGAATATATAATTACAAAATTAATTAATTTACATACATTTTTGGATTCAATTATTTTTTGTATATAGCAATTTTTATAGATTCGGGTAGGAATCTTCTTTATCTTTTCAAAATAAAATTTGATACCCATGTAATATAAAGATTAATATTCAAAGAACAAAATCTATATAGTGAAAATGTATAAAAGATTATTAATATACAGGGTGGGGCAATCTTCTGACATCGGAGGATTACATCGTTGTGGTGATAGATAGAACTTCATAGTTTTGGCCTTTGGGTGAGCTAATACAGTTACTGAGGGCACATTTTGAAAATACTTTCGATTCTACAGGGTGCTCTAAAACCACGTAGCAGCACAAACTTACATTTTTTTAAATGGAACGTACTATATTTTGTTCAAGAATCGAAAAGATATAGCACTCTAATATATTATAAGGTTGTTTTACAAAGATATGGCCAATTATTAGCTAAAAAGACCTCCACTTTAACACTCTGCAGAACAGTAAATTAAAATAAATCAACAGGTCTCTGTGTTCAAATGTCATACACACATCATTGGCTGTGCTCAGTATTAATTACTTTTTTCATCGGTGGCTTCTTTAATACAGGGTGAAACAAAACGCAAATCAATCAATATCTCAAAATTTTTAAATGAATCACCCTATAAGTATTTTTACAATTTGTTAGTACAATCAATAAACTTTCAAACGATGTAAAACACCCTCATAACATATTAGAGTGCTATATTTTTGTAACGCTCTCGGTGAGATCTTTTCGATTCTCAAACAAAATATAGTACGTTCCATTAAAAAAAATGTAAGTTTGTGCTGCTAGGTGGTTTTGGAACACCCTGTAGAATCGAAAGTATTTTCAAAATGTGCTCTCAGTAACTGTATTAGCTCACACAAAACCATAAAGTTCTATCTATCACCACAACGATGTAATCCTCCGATGTCAGAAGATTGCCCCACCCTGTATAATTTCGGGATATAATTTTTTTCATACCTTTTTCCAATAAAAATATGTGAAAATTAATTTATCACTTTTTATTTATTATTCACAACCTTAACTCTAACCAAAGATTGAAAAAAAATTCTGATTGAATATTTATATTTTTTCCGCCGTGCAGCAGTCGCGCGGATGTGGAAGGAACACATACTTAGTTTACCGAATTTTTTACGGACAAACCATTGATCGGACGAAAAAAACGCATGGGACTTTTTTTATTGCAAAACACTTCCCCTACACGGTGGTATTTTATTCTTCTCCACCTTTCTCGCAGCGTGAAATATTGAAAAATTTCAAAAAAAGTCTTAGATTTTTTTTTCTAATTTGGAAAATCGATAGACTGGTAAACTTTTTTTTTATATTAATCTACATAGGTACTTCAAGGTACTTATGAAAAAAAAATCAGTCGTATTGCTAATTACTTGTACTTTTGGTCTAAAAGGACCAATACTGACTGGCCATTAGTTTGGTTGTTTTTAAATGACAGATTAAAAAGGTACTTACCCAAAATAATGAGCATCAGTGGTAGAAGTAAGCCTATGATTCCAAATATTATAAGAAACAGTGACACCAACGTGTAGGCGCATTTGAAGTCACAGACGTGCTTCGAGTCGATGTAATAAAGCAAAAGTAGAAGTGATGAGAATAAAATTCCCAGAAGTAAGCAAGTTCCAATAAAACTCTTCCATGGTTTGTTTTTTACCACTTTTTTCCTACAATGACATACATCTGGTACGATTTGGGGTCGTGCGGGAATAAAAACGTGAGTGGGATGAAACATTTTATAAATATTTTGACGTTTTTATTGAAAATGTCAAAGAAAATTTCCCAAATACCAACAGAAATATTAACTTTATCCTTCCTGTATGTATTATTAGAATAGAGATATAGAGAGAGAGAGGTCAGCATAGAACATTATCTGAATAATACGTGGGGATCATGATACATGACTGGTGACAGCGCCATCTGCTGTCAAAGTTACATTAAACGTTATGTGTATATATAATTGCTGACTATTAGTTATTGTTAATTACCTCTCGGGGAGCTACTGTTAATACCCGTTATTATTATTGAATGTATTAAGAAAAACCAATCGGAAATTAGGAAGAAAAGTTTTACTCAATTTGTTCCGTAGGTAATTCGGAAAGACTGTAAAAAATTTATGATCCGAAACCCCCGGGAAAATTTAACGTTCCACTGTTAATAGACACTCATCTTATATATATATATATATAAGTACAAGTCTATAAGAAGAAATCGTCGGGCCTAGGCTATAACGTTAATTGGTACAATATCGTTACTTTGCTCCATATCTGTTTCAGGCAGGAGGAAATACCATCGATAAAATCACTAAAATCTCCCATCAAACTATATAGACAGCCATTCTATAACCGGTAAGCTGCTGATGAGATCGATATACAGGGTGGATCGTTTAAATATTAAAGTACGACGAAATTTTTTGTAATTTACGTAAAAATAGTTATTTTTCCAATACTAGCTGTGAAGATGACAATTATTGCTTCTTGAATTCTTGATTAATAATTTTTTTTATTGAAAACGGACAAATTCATATATTTCGAGAATTCGGGGATAGTAGTACAACAAAAACTTAAGCAACATAATCATGTCAGCATACTTACCGGGCAGGCAGATCTACGGAGACTGCGCTGGTACAACTGACGGAGGATATCCGAGGTGTTCTAGACAACCAAGAAACTGTAGTAAGTGCATTTTTCGGACATAGAAGGAGCTTTTGACAATACTCCACATGAGTCTGTCAAAAGAGCGTTAAACAGAAGAGGTGTAGACAGCACAACATCCAAATTTATGTCGGAACTGCTCACCACAAGAGTAGCAGAGACGAGGACGAGCAAAGACATTGTCTCCATCTGCACTACCAGAGGATGCCCACAGGGAGGAGTAGCATCTCCATTAATGTGGAGTCTGACGGTTGACGAACTCCTGTGTGGTTTGTCGGATCTCGGAGTATCCTGCCAAGGATATGCCGACGATATTGTCATAACAGCCAGGGGAAAATTCATAACAACCAGGGGGAAATTCGAAAACACCCTTTGTGATATTGTACAAAAGGGTCTGAACTATACAAATAGCTGGTGTAGGCAAGTGGGACTTAGCATCAACCCCGCTAAAACCATCTTGATAGACTTCACTAAGTAAAGAAAACTCAACCTCAAAACCATAAAACTTGATGGGAACGAGATTGGATGGAGAAGTCAAGTATCTAGGTTTAACTCTAGACAGTAAACTCCTGTGGAACAAACACGAAAAGGATATACTGATGGATATACACTGGATATACACTGCCACAGTGAGACCAATCATTACTTGTGGAGCCATTGCGTGGAGTAGCAGAACTAGCCTATTGACTACGAGAGAAAACCTCTCCAAAATTCAAAGACTAGCCTGCATATGCATTACAGGAGCAATGAAAACATACCCAACGGCAGCCATGGAAGTGATTCTCAACCTCACCCTACTACATATGGTAGTGGAAAGCGTTGCAGAAAGAAGGAGAGGGAATCATAAAAAAAACACCTTCTCACTTCTTAGAAATCAGACAAGCTGGGACATGTCACAAGACAGTATGATGAAAAAATACAACTTTTCAATGAAATTCGTTACGGAATTAAGCAACAAGAAAGAATGGGATCCAAATACCATTACCAGACTTGGAAAGAGTGCCATTCAATGGTACACAGACGGCTCAAAAGCAATAGAGGTAACTGGGATAGGAGTGTTCGGGCCAGGAACCAAACACTCTGAAAGCTTGGGAAAAACCCCAAGAATCTTTCAAGCGGAAATCCACGCCATAAGAAAGTGCGCCCAGTTCAATATTGATAAAGGATACAGAATTCAAAGGATTCTCATAATGTCGGATAGTCAAGTAGCCATTAAAGCACTGAGCTCTTGTGTAATCAGTTCCAAAATGGTGTGGAAATGTCTAGACAAGCTTAATGAACTAGGCGAGAACAATATAGTCACCTTACTATGGATTCCAGGACACACTGGAATAGAAGGAAATGAAATAGCAGATGAACTAGCAAAGAGGGGGACTGAAATACCTCTCTGGGGGGCCTGAACCCTTTTGCGGAATCAGCCCCAATGTAATATTGAGAGAAATAGGTAAAGCCGAGAAAAAGAGAAGATCCGACCATTGGAAAGATCTAGTAGGGCTTATACAATCAAAGATTCTTCTGGGTGACTACAATCTGGTGAGATCAAATGAATGCATAAGTCTAAGTAAAACTGTGCTAAAAGTTTGAACAGGAATCCTAACGGGACATTGTCGCCTGAATGGACATCTGAAAAAGCTCAAAATAGTGGAGGAAGAAAAATGAAGATTTTGTGGCATGGAAGAAGAAACCTCTATCCACATACTTTCCAACTGCACAGCACTTCAGAATCCTAGAGCACAGCACCTGGGAGATTAGTGGATAGAAGAGGAACATTTAGCAAAGTTGAAGCCTGCAGACATCGTAAAATTCCTCCGGGAAATCGGACTAAAGGTACTACTAGTTTCTGAGACTCTCCTCATAAACTAAGTAGACGTAAGGGGCACAATAGATCTTTTAGGTATCAGTACATACATACATACATGGTGGTGAAGACATTTATAAACCTCGCACCTTATTCCACTCGGGGCAAATTATTTTTCAAATAAATCTGGTAATATTATATCTTACTTCCAAAGACAAAAATCAATGTTTAAAAAAATTTTACTTAAAAATTTATAAAGGTATCAATAGAGCCTCCCTGTAATCTAGAGATTTAATGTGTCTTTCACGAGTCGAAAGTGGAAGAGAGGGAGAGAAAGTAACTATAATGTTTTGTGTTTGATATTTTCAATTAACTAACTTTTATAGGTAATCACTGATTGGATGTATGTTTTATCAGAAATATCTAGCTGAACAGTGCTAGTGCTTCAATATCGGGCACGTTATATTTATTATAACCGACATATAAACATGCTCAAAGATGGATTAAATATTTAATTACTATATAAACGGGAAATTTGTATACCATTAATTAGCGCATTGAAAATTCTAGATCAAGATTATTAAATCTTTTATACGCAACCATGACTTCGTTTTATCTATAGATGTTCCATATTCATTTGAAGGTAAAGATGGCAACTCTCCTTTGATGTATTCCTGATTTATTTTTCCTTACTGAATTAGTATCTTAACAGAATTCTACTTCAATGGCAAATATCGTGTACATTTCCAAATTATTATTCAAACGCAAAGACGTGATGATGTTTTTTACTAAAAAAATAGTTATTTCGATATTTTATGAAAGTATTCATGTCACAGCAACATTAATCTTTTCAAAAGTAATCAATTTATGAGGCAAAGAAATCCTCACCAGTGAAGTTCCTTAGTATAAAATTCACATAAATTCAAGGATTACCGATTGACAGAGCATACAGAACTCACTTTATCCCATAAAATATCCAGTTGACAGAGGGAGAATAAGAACACTCAATATTTTATACGGATTTCTATACTCTCAAGCCCTTATTTGTATTTGAAATGTGTAGAGAGAAAAGATTATATTTAGATTATTTTATGTCTGGAGTCTTGGAATTCTTAGATATTTTTCTAAAGAGATTCAAACTAACAGTCACTCAATATCTGCTGTAAGTTCCTTGTGGCATTACTTATTATTTTTTCTCTTATTTTTTGGGAATCAAACCACAATAATGCTTTTTTATTTTTTATTTCGACGTTTCGGTAGCGTTCCAGCTACCGTTGTCAAGATTAACTAGTAATTAAATAATTTTTAGTCCCTATCTGACACAACGAAAAAAATATGACAACTAGAAAATCAATAATATTTTGAAGTTTAAGACTACAAAACTTTGTTGTCAAATTTTATAAAGGTCCATTCAGAATAGATCACATCTCTGGTAAAATGTGAAATGAAATATTTTATTTTATGACATTTTAACGATATGATAGTTTACTAGAAATGGAATCCACTGAAGTGCACGTTCCAGGAACGGTTTTTATTGGGATAGCGCTTTTTTCGCTTATTTTGGAAATGTTGTTAATAAAACGCGTTTGTTGTTATACTTTTTTGTGTATGATTATTTTTGTTTTCAAAATATGTATTACTCAGTTTGGTGATTTTGTGTATTGGAGTGTGTATCGATTAACAACTATTCCAATGATAAATCATAAGAAACCCTGAATAAAAACTTATGATACTATCCTGATAACGCAGTTACTTGATTATTGGAAATTTCTCTTTCTAACATTGGTAACCAAATTTGACTACATTCGGCTGAAATACTAGCTACACATTTATCTGCATTTAGTTGTATTAAAGCACTTTCTTTGATTTTTTATCTTTCATTATTGGGCTCTTTCAATATTATTTTTGTCGAATCCCATTGAATTTTATGTCCCTCTTCCCAAGCATGTTTACAAATACCTGACTTAAAGAACTCCCTATCTTTGATATATTTTTTATGTTCACTTATTCAGACTTTCAATGGTCTAGATGTTTCACCTAAATAGAATTTGCCGCATTCACAAGATATGCAATTATTTGAAGATTGTTCTTCATTTTTTGGTTTCGTTCTTGTTAGTATAGATCTCAACGTATTGTTAGATTTGAAGCTAGTTCTAATATTGAATTGATTACCAATTTTCTTAATTCTTTCTGATAAACCCTTAACATACGGTATTGTCAAGTTTTTAAAAATTATGTTAGCTGAATTATTAATATTATTGCTATTATTATGGGGTATTAACAATGACCCCTTCTCTATATTCTTAATTTGTTTATTTACAAATTCTACCGGGTAATTATTGTTATTTAAAACATCTTTTAAAAAAGTTTTCTCCTTTGTAAATTGATCATCACTAGAACAAATGATTCTGGCCCTATCGTATAAAGATTTTACTATCCCTTTTTTAACGCTTACAGCATGATTTAATTCAAAAATCAAATACCTATTAGTGTGTGTTGGCTTACGATAAACACTTGTTTCATACCCCATAGGTGTTTTATTGATAAGAACATCCAAAAATGGCAAAAAAATTGTTATTTTCAATTTAAAATTTTATAGATTTTTCTCCTTCATTTAAATTTTTTGAGAAATCATTCAGAGATACTAAGTCATAAGGCCATATTGCAAAAATGTCGTCTACGTATCTTCACCAGACAATTGGATTTAAATTTTTGATTATTTACTATTTTGGCTTCAAAATGTTCCATGTAACTATTTGATTGAATTGGTAAGAGGCAAGAGCCCATGGCAAGACCAAATTTCTGTTCATAAAAATCATTATTGAACTGAAAGTATGTTTTTGTTATTAACTTTAATAATTCTATTATTGCTGCTACGTTCAATTTGATCTTTTCTGTAAGGGTCTGATCTATTTTTATTTTCGATTTGACAAGTTCTATTGTTTTCTGTACCGGTACATTTGTGAAGAGACTAACTACATCAGAACTGACCAAATAATGGTTTTTGTTGAACTTTAAATCTGATAGTTTTTCTAAAAAATGATTGCTATTTTTGATGTATGAATCTGTCTGTCCTGCAAGGGGTTCAATGATTATTTTTAATATATAATTTGATAGTTTGCTGCATGGGGAATTAATAGTGCTACAAATTGGTCGTAATGGTATGTTTTGTTTATGAATTTTTGGTAAACCATAAAAATGTGGTGGTTTACTGTATTTAGGTGTTAAAATTGTTCTTTCACGGTTAGCAAATTCGTTCTTGAATTTGAAAAGTGTCTTATAAATTTTGTTTTCAATAGATTTGGTAGGATCATTTGGTAGTTTAGTATAAGGGTCATTTATTAATAAATCCATTACTTTTGAATCATAAAGAACTTTGTTTATAATTACAGTAGAATTGCCCTTATCAGCCGGTAAAATAATAATAGAATCATCTTCTTTGAGATTTTTAATTGATTTTTGTTCTGCTTTTGTAGTATTGTTTTTTAAATGAATAGATTTTTCTAATATTACTTTATTCTATATTCTTCTCTTTCGTGTTCAGGTAATTCACTACTTACTTGTTCTATTGAACTTATTATGTCTAATTTTGGTATTGATTTTGGAGTCAAAGCAAAATTTAATCCTTTTGACGTCTGAAGAATTTAAAGTTTTGTTTGATAAATTAATGATTGTGTTCGGTACATTCAGTTCTTTTTGGATTTCTTGTTCAAATAATATTTCCAACTTCCGGTATTTTACTAGAAAGGCAAAACTGATCGAAACATTTTCTATTTTATTTCGATTGTTTTCTTCGTGTATCTTTGAAATCCGAGGCATCAAACCAATGAAATCAAAATGAGATCACCTTGGAACTCTAATACTATTTCTAGTGTTTAAAAAAAATCATTTTATAATCCCCTTCCAAGTGTATGAACTATAAATCTTCTTGGCAAGCAAAATATTGTTGACTTTCGTTAAAGTTAAGGTTAGGCAGCAGAAGTTGTAGATAAACTCTCTCGAGTAAAAGGGGTTATAATCTGGGGATGTAGTGAACCAAATTGCTGGTTACACAAACAGCGAACAGCGTCTTGTAAAAATCTCTCGATGATATTAAATCAGGTATACAAACAGATTACCTATTCCAAATTATCTACAAACTTTGTCAGACATGCCTAACAATAGATATTACGGGGAAATGATATTCAGAGGCGCGCCTCTTAAATATATAATTATATTTTATTCATTTAAAAGTGATATTAGAAGGAGGTTGTCCAGCTCTTCTACACACTCTTCTTGTACGGGTCGAGGCACCGGGACACCCTTCGGAACAGCTCCAAAAATCAATGCACAATAAAACTCCATCTATTGAATATACAAATCCAGCGAGAATAGCAAAAGTTCCTGCTATCGTTAGAAATATTTCGTTAAAGGATATATCTATTAAACCGGTGACTATTAATGAAAAGAATAAAGGAAACCACGTCAACATTACCCATTTTAAAAAATTCGTATGTGTCGCTTCCAAGCAGTACATAATTAGTGCGAAGGTACTTAGCAATGCTCCGGCGACTGCCATACCGAAAGTTATAGAGGTGCTCTTGTTGTGCAACCAATACGGATTGAAATCACCTTCTCGATTGAAATTTAGAAAGATTATGCTACCGATGCAAAATACTATTTGGCAAATTTTTAGGAGACCGGGAAAAGTGGTTAAGTATCTCACTTGAATTGGCTTCAATTTATTTGACATTTTAGCTGACATTTTGTTGATTTTTTTATTCGGGACTTTAAGGTGGTTGTACAGGGACAAATTAGAAGTTAGTTCAAAAAGGAGGTTATGTGGATCGACGCAGTGGATATGTTACCGTGAAAGACCGAAAGTAGTGAATGTCAACATTCGCCGGTGGAAGTCCGAACATTTCTTAATTCTATTATACATTCGGACTTTCACCGGTTTATGTCGACAAACACAAATGAGGTCCGGCGATCTCGGACATTGCAGGTCGCGACAAGCTTAGACGGTTCCAGCCCCTTGTGTCAGTTAGCTTTGTCTTATTGAGTCTAACGCAATTAGAAATTATAATTTGTATTCAATGGCTAGGTACTACAGTGAATCGTGAAAAGTTCAGATAAGAGAGTTCAGTAATCGAGTCATATCTGGACTATGCCCTATGTGGAAAGATGTTAAAATAGTGCACGGAAAGCATCGTCGCAGTCAAAAACAAGGCTCAGTTGAAAAAACCAATCAGGACATACAAAATATGATAACTGCTTGGATGCAAGACAATGATTCAAACAAGTGGTCAGAAGGTTTGCCGTTTGTCCAATTCGCCAAAAACACAACTTATCACGAAGGAATACGCCAGAGTCCTTATGAAGCCCTGTTTGGCGTTAAACCAAAAAGGGGTATAACATCGTCATCACTCACTCGCAGGCAAATTTCAAACATTGAGACCGTAGGACAGCTAGAAGCTTATGTTGAAACAGACATGGATAAATGGCTAATTTCTTTAAAAAGAGTAGCTGCAAAAGAGCATCTTCTACTTCAAGCAACAAAAATGTTGCGAACCTCAAAAAAAAAGTTTCCTCCTGCCTAAATTGGTGACTGTAAGAATTCAAGTCCCTGATGTCGACCGTGGTCGTACAGACCCTCGAAATGTGTTAGCGGTTGTTGTTGGAATAGAGGATTCAGACTTTTATAGATTAGCTAACAAAAATGCTACCTCGAAGCAGCTTTTCACCCGTAATCAGTTCGTAATTTGTAAAGAAAAGTTACTTTCCATGGACGACGTTTCAACAAAAGAAATGTCGCTAAGAGAAGCAGCTTCTGCTAATTGAAAAAGTAGAGGGCAAGGCTATACACGTTGTAACTGCAAAAGGAAGTGTTCCACGACTAAAGCAAGGAACTTTTGTGCAATTCGAAGTACCACGGTAGTTTAAGTTGTTACTGTTTGTTTTGAGTTCAACAAAGTCATTTTCTCATATTATTTTAATAAATAAAGACCTATGGATTTTTTTTGTTTTTATTTCAAAAAAAAATTCTTTTTAACATACACCATGAGTGCATCCTGAATGTCGACAATCGCCGGTGTAAGTTAGAAATAATGAAATTTCAACAATATTTCGCACAAACGTCAAGCAATGTTGATAATGTTCACATTCACCGGTGTATCTCGACATTCACCAGATTTCGGTCTTTCACGGTAACATATACCATCAACTCAGGACTTGCTGCCGAAGGTCGAGAACGACTTGCTGATTTTGCAAGTTGGAACGTAAGATCCTCCTTTCTGCGGTCCGGGCCCGACCCTGGGCCTAACAAAACAAACAATACGCAAGGAGGCGAGGAAGTGGTTGAGGAACCAGCACCTTGCTCTTTGGAATGCTCTGCAGGGTCCTAGACAATCCAAACTTCTACTGAAGGGATGGACTGATGGACACGCTGAGGCAGCTATTGAACTACCAAGGAGTAGGTTGAGGAAGATAGTATGACTCCTAACAGAGCACTGCTTATTGAGGAAGCACCTCTAAAACTAGGAGTAGAGGAAATTTCCCTATGTAGGGGCTGCGGCATGACTGACGAAACGTCAGTCCATGTTCTCTTAGAGTGTCCACACTGAGCTGTACTACGCAGGCGAATCTTCGGAGTCCCTGTTATGGCATTTGGGGACACAAGCAGGCATCCACTGAAAAAGGTTGTGGCCTTTATTGAAGGGTTCAGCTTCATGGATGTCTAGGTAGCAGGAATGGCACAATGGGCCCGCCAGTGGCCTCAGTGCCGTAACCTTTGCTTGAGTTTGTCTAGGTCAAGGCTTGCCTGCACATTTAGTAGTAGTAGCAGAAAATACTGACATTTTTGTACCACCTAGACCATATATCTACTATTTCTTCGTATAGTGTGCTCAGAAACACTCCTGCCAAACGCAAAATTTTTAATTTCTATTCTTCATCAATGATGATTTTGTATTGGAACAGCAAAAATTACTAATTTTAAGTCTATCCAAAATTGGGAAATCGTTCTGCGTATCTTCGTTCGGCTGCACGAGCCTTAAATAATTACATTGCATCTTACCGAATATTAAATGCATATCAGGCTGGTGTTGGTAAATTTACTAGATTTTTTTGGGCTTTTTTTCTAATTCTTCTCAAATTACAGTAAATCTGTCATTCAAAAAGGATAATTGTACAAAAATAGAATGAAATTACTTTTATATCCGTCAAAAATGTAGTAAATTTCATCAAATTATGAAAAATTCGAAAACAATCAAAAGTTTAAAATCTTTCTGTATACATTTCACACTAACAGTGTGTCTGATATTATTCGTTAAAATGAGTAATGTTTTCCTAATTATCTAGAATATTACCAAAGTTCATCCATCCAATTATATCTAATTTATGACAACGTTCTGACACTAACTGTTTTATTCGTTCAATTTACTTCGAATGGTTAATATCTGTAGACACGATACACAATATAGTTTCCAAACAACTGTTTCTATAATTATTATCTTCGTTATTCGGTAATTACATTTTCGTTTAGATTTTTATGTGTATATATCTTTCGATCTAGTTAGCCACCAATTTATTTATTTCTACACAAACCTACCAACAACAGACAGCCAATAGCCATTATTTATTTATATTTATTCATTTATTGCCATATTTGGAAGTACTTTTCATGTTATTATTATTTCTATTGGTTTCTACAGCTAGTTAAAGTAATAATAACAAAGATACAGGGACAAATATTCATTGCAAATAGTAGTTTCTATCTTTGAGTTCACTTGGACAGTCCATGTAATCTTCCTCACAGTTCAATATTGATAAAGGATACAGAAGACAAAAGATTTTCATAATATCGGGTAGTCAAGCAGCCATTAAAGCACTGAGCTCTTTTGTAATCAGTTCCAAAATGGTGTGGGAATGCCTAGACAAACTCAATGAACTAGGCGAGAACAATATACCTTACTATGAATTCCAGGACACACTGGAATAGAAGGAAATGAAATAGCATATGAACTAGCAAAAAGGGGGACTGAAATACCTTTGTGGGGACCTGAACCCTTTTGCGTAATCAGCCCCAACGTAATATTGGAAGAAATAGGTAAAGCTTATACAATCAAAGACTCTTCAGGGTCCATCCTCCATCCACATACTTTTCAACTGCACAGCACTTCAGAATCCTAGAGCACAGCACCTGGGAGATTACTGGATATAAGAGGAACATTTAACTGAGTTGAAGCCTGCAGATATCCTGAAATTCCTCCGGGAAAGATAGATCTTTTAGGTCTCAGTGAATGTCACCCCAAAATACATGCATACATACAATCTTCCTCCCAGCCCTACTCCCAAACTTCCCTAATTTCCTCCATCTCACAATTATTATTACCAATTTATGTTGAATCTTTTTCATAACCTAACTCTTTCTCACCCATTTTTAATCCTTAGATAGATAGATAGATAATTTATTAGTCTTTACCATCATACACATAAATATGACATAAGTCAGACACAGTATAAGACTATAGTTAAAGCAATTAAAATTAGAATTAAAATGTATACAGAAAACAGCATATAACAAACATTTGGTATGAACAAGAATATAAATGAAATAAAATAAAATGAAAAGTTACATTTTCAAAGTTTGAAATACAAAAAGATCAAAATTAGGTGAGGAATTAAGAGATGTTACGCCACCTACCAAATTCATCTAGCGAGTAAAAACAATATTGTATTAAATTTTTTTTTCTAATTTTAACATATAAAGTGACACTTTTTAAAACTGATTGACATTATGAATTGTCTTACTTTTTGTAACTAGTTGCATAAAGTAAAATTTTATGCAATTGGTGACGAAAAATGTATTTCAAAATTAGTGATAAAAAGAATTATTCTATTTATTAAACTGTTATAATACAAGTTAAAAACATAAATTATAAATTAATTAATTATTATAAATATTGATAACACAATTATTGCAATTATTCAAATTAATTCCCGACGACATATTTTTTTCATTGCTCGAACTTGCTGTTATTTGGGAAGCGGCGCACATTGCATTAGATGTTCCACCAAATATTTTCAACATATCCCTCCGCAACAGAGGTAGATTTCCAACCTCCATGCCTGTTTAATTTTAAAATATCAGCGCCACTGTCTGCTAGGAAAGTGGCAGAGCTTCATCTGAAGCAGTGGCCAGTATATAGAACAGGATTTGAAAGACCAAGAAATTGTGCAATAACTTTTGACAGACTGCTAAATGTGTTAATTCCCACAGGATTTCTGGTACATTTTCCATTCGCATATTTTACAAAAAATCTGTTGTGTTTAAGAACCTGGGGACGCAACTTAATATATTTTCTTAATATTTCACCAAGATTCGTATTTTCAATGTCTCCAGTGGTAATTGCAAACTGCCGTATAACTTTTGTTTTTGAAGGTGCGATATCAACACGAAAATGGCTTCCTTCGTCTATAACATTTTCAACTGGAAGGAATGTTAATTCTGCTTTTCTGCATGCTCCTGCCTTTCCAATTATCATCGCAACCTTAGTTATTAAGTATTCTTTGTCATCAGATTCCACTAAAATTTTTGCAATATCTTCTTTAATAAAAACTTTTGACTTTTTAGCACTGTACCCGTCCGCTTGTTTTTTAATATATGCTACCAAATTTGTAATTTTTTAATATCAATATTCCTTTTCAGATTTAGTTCAGACCTTAAAACTGAGTGAAGTTTCCATAATGTGGAAACTTTTAGATCTTTCTTACCCTCAAAATATGCAAGTAAAACAAGTAAACATTAACATGTTTAATTTTCTTCTCATCACACAACGTAACAAATTTTTCGTATGCCAAATCATAAACTGCCTTTGAATTTTTGGGAATTACTGATAATAGAGCATTACCTACTGCCTCTTCAATATTGCTTGGTAGCTCTTCAGAACTTGAATCAAAAATATATCAATCTCGCTAAAAACCTTCCGGATCGCTTATTCTTCTTCTTTTTAGGGGATTTTGAGTGCCTCCTAAAACAATAACAAATGCCATAACCTACAAATGTTTATGTGGTTAATTGTTTTGTGTGCTTATTTATTTCCGGATTTTATTAAAGTATTTGTGGTAGTGTTTCTTATTAGTTTTATGTCTTTCAAAAGGTAAATAAACAGAAGCACCTTTCTACTATAAAATAACACAAACAACTACTAAAAACTGAACGTGGAAAATGTAAATTGACAACTGTCAGATTATTCTAGTCGACTTTCACCTTGTCCTTATCAACTTGGATAGTCACGTTGGATTTAACAACAGAACGTACTTTGAATCTGGCAATAAGGGCTTCTGCCATTGGTTTGATTGAAGCGGTTTATTTAAATCTAAAAAAATTTCATAAATATTTATAACTTTTTGAGATAACTATTGTTATCATAGAAAAATATATGTTATTCTTAACCCTCCTGATATATGAATTCACTTGTTAATTCATACCCATTAAACTAGCCCATTTTCAAACTATACACACGAGTAAGAACTTGACAAACTTTTTTCTTCAAATATTCAACCACCTTCCATTCATTATCAAAATGCTTCCATCACTATCAATTCCGTATCTTGTACAGGACTTGATTTAACAACCGTCAGTAGAACAAGATTCAATTTATATGAAAAAAAAAGCCGCTTTCAATTTAAATTTTAAATTAACGAATGTTTTAAATAACGCGTTCATTTGATTGAGGAGACAAAAATGTTTCAATCAATCAAAACCATGTAAAAGGTAGTCCGAGTGATCAAGAACTCAATGGGACTAAATCAGTGAAAGAATGGATGGATGCAGAAGATATTTATATCATTTTTATGGTCACTATTATCATAATCTTCTTTTTATTGCCAGGCAGTAGTGGGCTGTGTTTCTCTTTGTGTGCGTACAACATATTCTTCTCTTTATTTATTGAGTTGATAATTCTGAGAGATGTCACGTAGAGCTTTTAATTCTATTAGACCGGTAGACTAAGTTTTCTAAAACTTTTTTATATATGAAAATTCTTTAACTCGACCCCTTAGGTTACGAAAATGACCTTAAAAATTTTCCGTTAGGTGAGAACTTTTCAAAAATAAATTTATCCCACTTTCTTGTCCCCTTTACCCCAATAAATTCAATACACCTTCGGTGAGTGGTTTATCTAGATTTGGTTTCTGTTATAGTAAAGTATTAAAGGAGATTTCCTTGTATATTAAAAGGTGAAAACCGAT
Organism: Galerucella pusilla; assembly: GCA_910591695.1. Taxonomy (NCBI): domain Eukaryota; kingdom Metazoa; phylum Arthropoda; class Insecta; order Coleoptera; family Chrysomelidae; genus Galerucella; species Galerucella pusilla. Next base: position 515,650 of record CAJUYI010000021.1, on the reverse strand, counting down.
GTGCTAATTATAAATCCAATAATTACTGATTAAATTGTTATTAAAGTAGATTAAAGTATTGCGGAGTTTCCCTTATATTGGAAATTATCTTGTTAAAACACCCTTCCTCGATATTTCTATCAAAGTATAAGCTCTTTGTAATACCGACGAGAGAGGAACCCTGCTTTTGATAAAACCCAATTTTGTTCGAACTTTGTTGATTTCAAAATAATATTCCTTCACGTGAGAATCACTTTAAATTGTTATTCAACACCCCTATCATTATATACAGTGTCATTTCCATAAAACCAAACATGTACCAACAAAATATAGCAACATACTTTGACACTGTAATTGAAATAAACAACAAATAATTAAATAAATCAATAAAAATATATTAGCCGCGCTTGTAAATCTTCTTCTAGATAGAACACAGTATATCTTGTAGGATATAAGAGACGTCTGATTGCAAATAATCCCCAAGGAGAGCCTGGAAATTATGAGATTAAAGACTCTTCTCTATATAAGAGTCAATGGAGAACCAATATACCAGTGGCGTGGAAAATATTATTTAAAATGTTTATTTCAAATATACTGTATGTCAAAAAATATTCTTGAGTACTAAAAATTTAATTTACATGTACATGTACATTATTGTTGGTCAATTCTAAAGCTTTGCATTTGTTAAATCATCTTGTATGTATGTATGTATTTATTTTGGGCAGTCACGTAGCTATAGCTTTTACATGGGGAGGGTTTTCGTTTTTTTCATCTGATAGGTTTAGAAGAGGAAAGCTTTATTGAAGGCGCCGCCTAGGACAAAAAAAATCGAATGCCACGACCTAAAGCAATTTTTCAAGTTCAAGAAATAATGTTAGGTTTTTTTTTAATTATTTGTTTGACTTGGCTACATCTAAAAGTATTTTTAAACATCGTTTTTCGTTTTGCCCCCTTCTATTGAAATGGTTATAGCCATGTATATATTTTTTTTAAGGAGCCGTCCCTTCGCCGGCACCACCTCAGCCTCTTGGGCTTATTGTGGATTCTCCAAACATTCTGACTACAGCCTATTCAGCCAATCCGTTACCTGTATTAGCTCATACAAGTTCTTTACTGGTTGGTTGTAGAAGTCTTCTGTAGTCATTTGGAGTTTTCCATTTAGTAATTGCCTCCTGTAGTCCAGCGTCTCACAGTTGCATAATATGTGCAGAGCTGTTTCAGTGTCCTTATTGCATCTCCTGCTTGTGAGGTCTGTTATACAGCCCTATTTTGTTCAGGTGCTCCTTTGTGGAAAAGTCTCCTGTAAGAAGCCCCGCTATGGTGCGTAGTTTGCTCCTGCTCATTGAGATCAGTTCTTTTGCCACTTTTTCTGATTGTTCTTTTGTAAATTTCTTCCCATGTGTTTGCCTGGGCGTATTCTTCCAGATTTTTATGGATTGTTCTTTTACCCACCCTTTTAACCATGACCTAGTGGAGCATCTGGGGATGCCCACAGATGGTTCGAGTCCGTACATCAGTGTTGACGATCCTGCTCTTGCAAGTTCGTCAGCTTTTTCATTGCCAGCGATTCCTTTGTGACCTGGGACCCACTCCAGTGTTACACTGTTCCGAGTCGCCAGTCTTCTAAGTTCTTCGCCGCATTCCCATACCAGCCGAGATGTTACCTGTATATTAATTTGGGAGCACCTATTTCAAAAAGTGATAGATGATTGAAAATTGGGGCTTTTATTAAAACAAAAAAATCAATCTCAGAAAAGTGAATTTAACCTCTTCAGCTAAATGGATGGAGGTTTCTTCTTCGATTCCACAAAATCTGTATTCTTCTTCCTCCACTATTTTGAGCTTTTTTAGGTGCCCATTCAGGCGATAATGTCCCGTTAGGATCCCTGTTAAAACTTTAAGCGCAGTTTTACTTTGACTTATGCATTCATTTGACCTCAACAGGTTGTGGTCACCCAGAAGAGTCTTTGGTTGTATAAGCCCTACCAGATCTTTCCAATGGTCATATCTTCTCGTTTTCTCGGCTTTACCTATTTCTTCCAATATTACATTGGGGCTGATTCCGAAAAACGGTTCAGGCCCCAAGAAAGGTATTTCAGTCACCCTCTTTGCTAGTTCATCTGCTATTTCATTTCCTTCTATTCCAGTGTGTCCTGGAATCCATAGTAAGGTGACTATATTGTTCTCGCCTAGTTCATTGAGTTTGTCTAGGCATTCCCACACCCTTTTGGAACTGATTACACAAGAGCTCAGTGCTTTAATGGCTGCTTGACCTACAAAGAAGAGCTCCTAGAATGGAAGTAGATAGCATGGGAATGATAGTAATGGTAGCTCTCAATGGTGGAATAAGGATTTAGGCACAAATTGATTGCTATCAAAGTTTTTCTTTGCGGGGGAGTGCTTACAGCCAATTTGATAATTGAAAAACAATTTTCAAAGGTACCCATAGTTCGTTAACGAAACTTTTTGTCAGGATCTGTTTATTTTTCTCATTTTCTTGTAACGCCAATGATGATATCGGAGACCCTTTTGACTTGGAGATTAACCGTTATTTATAGGGTCATCTCTGATTGGTATGCTTCGTCTTCTATAGGCAATCAGCGATCACTCGACTATACCAATTTACAATTAAGTATTTCTTTTGAGCCTTTGCAATTTTCATTTGTTGCTTCAAATCAACTTATTAAATTAGCCAACAAGTCGACACAAATTTTATCAACTACATTTTTTAATCGACTCCTCTCTCATACAGGGTGGTATTTATTATTGAATCTAGTCCGTACCTGAATAAAAAAATTTGATGTAATGACAATATTAAAAATGCAGTCGTATAGCCGTAGTTAGCGGGGGGGCTCCCGCACAAGATGAAATACAGAAGCTGATACAAAAGATATCATTAATCCGTGCCATGGTAAATAATGTAATATTGTCTGTTAAGCGGACACCTGTATTTGTCACTAATAAAATTGAACACGTTGTTCCATTGTTGTTATAATGCGACTTTGTAACGATTCGTGGTTTACGAAAAAAAAATTGTTATTCGATATAGCGATATGTTGATTTAAGTCTTGATTTTTAAACAAAAATGTAGTATGTCAATTTTCGAACCTACGTGAACTAAGATAATATATTAAAGCAAAATCCTAAAACCGTTTTTAGAGTGGAGAATTGATGACTATACTTTGGCAAGTTTATCTGAAGCCGTGAAAGGAATGCAGTCGTAAACATTCGATATTGCCACGTTCAACTATGAAAAAGCTAAAGTTCTAACTATGTAATGATAATAATTAGAAAAGGGACATTTTATTATTAACAGTATCAACAATATGATTAAACGTTCTTTAATATGTATGTTTCCTTGGATTTTTTCTATTAACATTATTTTTCAATTTATGAATATTGAAAGATGAACACTTTTCCAAATTTGTTATGGGCTTCTTCAAGCTCTGGCAGCGTTGTATGTAAACCATAATCACCACACCCTCTGAATTTCATAATTGGTGATGATTTTTATCGAAAGCTGACTTCTTATTGGCAAGTGCGTGCCTATGTTCTTCCCACTCACTTCCTCAATTGACTGATATTGATTTATCCAGTAGCGTTGGTATTGTCAGTGACCTTTGTTTTTTCAATTTCACTTGGTAGAATAGGTACCATACGCCGTTTGTACGTTTATGACAGATACCGCCATGTTTCCTCGCCTATTACCGATGCCCCGTAGCTTCAGATAAACTTGCCAAACTATAGATGACTAGATTCTATTACTTTCCGCCCGAACCCTTTCAATGTCTCTATAATTATAATAATATGGCTGTAAAAGTAAAACTGTAACCCATTGATTCTGTATAACAGTCCAAATGTTGGATGTCGACTCAGCACTGTACCAATAACTACATTGAAACAGTGCCGAGCTCGGTTAGTACTTCAATGGGTGACCAGGGGATTCATACAGCTTGCAGCAAAAACAGTTTACACTGTGGGCAATAAAGGAGTACATTTTTTCATTGAAAATATTTTTTTTTATTGGTGAACCATTTTACCTATTTAAAGCATGCCTCAGCGTGTTTAAATCGAACTTTAAAACACGCGCGTGTTTTAAGATACCGTGGCAACATCAACAACTCGAGAAGCGAAGTCTAAATCTATGGTCTAAATCATGTCTAAATGACAATTTTTCCATCATTGATCTGACAGGAGTAGTTTGTAACGTCAAAACTTTTATTCGAACAATATTTAACAATGTCAAATTTATAAATTAAAATGGAAAATGCCGTTGGTATTGCTTGAAATATTAATATTTCGATTTTTCAAATCTTAGGAAATGGTATTTAAATTAATACTATTCACAGAACTCAATAAGGTTGATCTTCCATCAAAATACAAATGAGTTTATGTTTTTCTCATTTCCATGACAACGCAAGGTATACATCATATATTATACATCACGAATTCAACCATTTGACATTTTTAGTTCTTATTTCCATCTATCATTTCCATTTCTTGTTGTTGTAGTAGTTATAGACCAGTATTTATAATTTCAAATGCACCAATAAAAAAAATAGCGTAAAGTGGATAACTGGTCTTTAAAACACTTGCTCTATTTAGAGCACTCCGGCTTCGCCGTCGTGCTCGAAAAATCGCGCGTGTTTTAAAGACCTTAATATCCATTTATACTTTAATATACTATTTTGTTTTTCGGGCGATTTATTTTCTTTTTGCAGGGCTGATAACCTAACATGTCCTCAACATGACTGTAAATTTGGAAGCAAAAATAATGTACAGAGTCGGACATTATACAGCAGTGCATTTGAGCTCGATGCAAATGAAAACTGTTTTAGCTAAAGTGAAATGGAAATTTTCCGAAATTACGGATTCGCGAAATACCATTTTTTTATTGAATAGCATTTTAACAAATACCATATTTATGAAAACAGTTCAGTAACTTTAAAACTGCAAAATATTATGAATATTCAACCGGATTTAATTCTGGGCTGTTAAATGGCCACATTCATACTATTTTTCTCCAAGTCTTAAATTTACTAAACTGTTTTCATAAATATGTTATTTGTTAAAATGTTATTTAATAAAAAAATGGTATTTCGCGAATCTGGTAATTGCGGGAAATTTCCTTTTCACTGAAGTGTTCTGGATGGTTTATCTACCGAAAAAGCATATCAGTACAATTTTAGCTAAGACAGTTTTCATTTGCAACGAGCTCAAATGCACTGTTATATAATTTTTTTTATAAGTCCGACCCTGTACATTATTTTTGCTTCCAAATTTACAGTCATGTTGAGGACATGTTAGGTTATTAGCCCTGCAAAAAGAAAATTGATCGCCCAAAAAACAAAAAAAATATTTCCAATTAAATACTCCTTTTAATTCGGCCCACAGTGTAGACCCAATCTAGTAATCCTATTTTAGATACATTTTATATTTGAATAATAGAGAAGGTAAAAGAACTTTTACATCAGTATAAATATAAAAAATGTTTTATAGCTTTGGTGATAAAACGTAAATTTTGTAATCAAAGGACTTCAACTTTTCACCAATATATTTAAAAACCCATCAATCTTTCAACTCTTAAAAAACCCAGCTGCCAGATTATCGGTCGGTGGTCACTTCAAAAAAAACCTTCAAGGATCTCCCTCATTTTCCGCATACCATCATCACGAAACCCGATTTCAAAAGCTTAACAGAAACAAAGTCTATCTCTCGCCCCGATCGCAAAGACATTTTTAATTTATTCAGAGCCAGGCTGAAATCATCCACCTCCTTCCCCATCAAACCTCCTCTCGTATCCCTATCGCGACCCCCCCCGAACCCCCGATGGCGATATACCGCATCGCCAATGATTCATTGATGACTTAATTTGGGCGTTGTCATGACGACGTTTTGCGTCTTCATCCCGATCAAGGATCGACTGTTGGCGTCGTCTTTTTCTGGTCGAACGGGACGTCGTTCGGAATGAATATTCACAAGTTATTAAACCAGGACATGCTCTTATATTTTCTAGTCTCAAGTATAGGTCGAGGGCTGAACCAATTTCGAAAATTTTACACAAAAATAAATCATTAATTAATTCTAATTACATCTTTTGATAAAAAAACATACAACTACAGGATCTTTTATCATTTCTAACCGATAAGTTATATTCTATTTGAAATAAAGTTATTAAAAGACAAAAACTGTTTTATATACTCGAATATTTTCAGCGCATTGACTAAAATTTTAAGCTGTAGAGAAATATCTGTTTTTATAAAGAGTTGCTATATTTCGTTTTTAATACTGGGAATGGGAAAGGTTGATGAAAATGACTTTGCGAGCTTAAATTTTGAAATAAGTATCATTAAATGTTTGGTATTTGAATATTTACACATTTTCATATATCGGAATTAAAAAGAAAATAAGAAAATTGGTGCGTTACGTAGTATGTGAAGAAAATGCTTTTTAATGCTTCGACTATGCAGATATAGATGGCAATAGTAAGGTGGTTTTATTAGCGCTTTGATCTTTATCTTTGGTAAAAGATATAGCTCGAATCTTAGATTATTTTAGAGTAAAAGTTTGACTGGAAGTTTTTTTTCACAGGACTTCAAACCTCGTTAAATTTTCGGTTTTGGAGGGTTTTCTCTACAGAGTGGTCCATAGGTAATTGTTACTGATTTCTTTTGGAAAATATAAGTTATATTTGTAAATTGCACAGTCAATACTATCATAAGTTACAGAAGAATAATGTTTATAAATCTTCATCAGATTCCATGCCCATAGCACAGGTCCGACATGAAAAAATTGTATGTTCTGGGCAAATCGGTCGCTGGCAAGTTCTGCCAAAGATTACAGAATAAAAATATAAGATGTTTCACTCGTTCGAATTTATCGCGTAAAGCACCGATGCCGCTGGTAACTGTCTGGTGACTTTGATGGTACAGTACGTCGCTACGTCCTTACTTGCCATTAATTTGCCATATTATACGGGACGTCGCCAGTCGAACGCTGTTATTTTAGAACAGTGTTTATTGGTTTTTCGTGTTTTATATTTATGTTGTATAGATTTATTAATTAATTGTTGAAATAAGCGAAAAGTCATATTGATATTTTTCTCTTTAATAGCAAAGCTTACACACTAAATATTTTGTAATATTTGCTAATACAAAATCACGGATTTATTTTTATAATACGGATATTATAATAAACAAGTACATTAAGCAAGAAAACACAAAAATTCAATTCTATAGCTAACCAAAGGGGAATTGGTCAGTTCCTTTTGAACGAATTTACTAAATTTTCTTTTCATCATCCATGTAATCAATTTCCTTTCAAATATTATACCAGTCTCTATACCATAACATATAAACCAAACTCCAAACTTAGTATTTTACAACATTTATGAAAATTTTTAATAAAGGTATCCTGCAGCTGCTTCTCTTTTCACTGTTTTAACCTTGTCAATCCAAAAAATACGCGTTATTTAAAGATAAAAATTTAAGATTTAGTGGCCCTATTATTCTGGTAGCTAATGAGTATATTTAATTGAATTTGTGATAAATATCTGCTAAATTATCAATAAGTATCACAAAATTACTAAGATGCTGGATAAAAACTGTGAATTGATTCATTTTAAAAATTCAAGTTCATTTTTTACTTACCTTTTCAAATTCATATCTCGAACATTTTTCGAAATAATTAACATTTAAAAATAAACCATTGTGATAAAGAATCCTATTAATTCAAATATAGGTACAGGGTGTTTCTTAAGTAATCTAAAATATTATATGGGGCGCTTCG
>CAJUYI010000021.1:485480-497883 GCA_910591695.1 Galerucella pusilla | reverse complement strand
AAACCAAAAAATATCTCCACACACACCATTTGATAATAATATCCTTTTCGAAAATGCATCTTTGAACGTTATTGACAGCCACATTAAGGGGATATACTCGAATGGATTTTCCCGTGCCTTTTCCCAGCTATCATAAAATCGACATCTGTAACAGATCAGCCACAAAGGAAAAGAGAATCGATTAGGCAGACTCGCAGTATTCTTCAAATCGCTTTCACCCCACAAAAACTCCGGTTTGCTCGAATAGGGGAAGAGTTTTTATTATTAGAGTGCGACATAACAAAGAAATAACAGAAAAACGAAGGTAAATACATCGAATAGTTGCTTGAATACAATTCAATCGTAATATTTGATTATTTAAGAGGGTTTCAATAAAAAAAGGTTATTATTAATTCAAGTACCTAGTTTGTTTTTCAATCTACACACACTGATAGGATACTCAAGTAGAGAATTGTGTGGTTTTTTTTAGGAGCCGTCCCTACGCCGGCACCACCTCAGCCTCCTGGGCTTATTGTGGATACTCCTAGTGTTCTGACTACAGCCTATTTCTGTATTAGCTCATCCAGGTTCTTTGCTGGTTGGTTGTAGGAGTCTTCTGAAGTCATTTGGGGTCTACCATACAGTTTCTGCCTTCTGTGGTCCAGCGATTCACAGTTGCATAGTATATGCAGAGCCGTTTCGGTATCCTTTTTGCATCTTCTGCGTGTAAGGTCTCCGTTATACAGCCCTATTTTGTTTAGGTGCTCCTTTGTGGGAAAGTGTCCCGTAAGTAGCCCCGTTATGGTGCGTAGTTTGTTCCTGTTCATTGAGAGCAGTTCTTTCGCTACTTTTTCTGATGGTTCTTTTATGAATTTCTTCCCATGTATTTGCCTGGGGCGTATTCTTCCAGTGTTTATTGTGTTGTTCTTCCACCCACCCCTTTAATCATGACCTAGTTAAGCATCTGGGAATGCTCACTGCTGGTTCGGGTCCGTTCATCAGAGTTGACGATCCTGCTCTTGCGAGTTCGTCAGCTTTTTCATTGCCAGCGATTCCTTTTTGACCTGGGACCCACTCCAGTGTTACATTGTTCCGAGTCGCCAGTCTTCTAAGTTCTTCGCCGCATTCCCATACTAGACGAGATGTCACCCTATAGCGCTGAAGTGCTTTAAGGGCAGCTTGACTGTCACTGTAGATACTGTGAGGTTTGTGTGGGGTGGTTCATTGGAATTCGAGGCTCTAAATAGCTGATCCTAAGCATGCTTTATGGTATTGAGGTCGAGGCAGTGTCAAATGAGGTCCAAAGCACGATGCAGCCGAGCATTATCGTCTAAAAACAGAAAAATTGGTTCAATAAATGAAGCAAAGGATTAATAACTTTTGGAAGTAGTATTGGAAGGATGATGTTGAGACATTGATGTAAACAAAAGGTAAACAGGGTTAGAAGGGTTAGAAGATATTAATGCAGCGTATGATAGGAGGAGGGATTGACGTCTTAGGAACAGGGGGCTCATTTGTTCACAGTTTAGACAGCTGGACTAGAGCGAAAAGCCCCGAGAGAGAGTCGAAGGGCTGTATTGTGAATAGAGTTCAGTGAGTCGATGGTGGATTTGGAGGCTGACATGTAAATAAAGCTGCCGTAGTCTAGTTTAGAACGGATGAGGGATCTGTAAACTCTTAATAAGGTATTTTCGTCGGATCCCCAGTGATAGTGGCAGAGAGCTATGATATTAAGTCTTTTAAGGCTAATGCCTTTGAGTGTGTAGTTTCCATTAAGGCGAGAATCGAAAGTTAATCCAAGAATTTTGCAATGATTAACAGCAGGTTACAAGGAGTTATTAAAGAAGATTAGCGGTGTACCGGATGGGGATCTTCTGCCAAACTTTATGACCTTCGATTTACTTGGAGATAAGGAGAGATATAGATTGTTGGCTCTATCTTGCAGCAAATTTGCTGCGTTTTGTAGAAGTTTGCAAATGGTGGAATCAGATTTTCCATGGCAGTAGACAATTAAATCATCAGCATATTGAACATATTTGGTGGTAGTAGGGAATTTGGCGCATAAGTCGTTTATTGAAAGGATGAATAGGGTGGGACTTAATACAGATCCCTGAGGGACACCATCATTTTGGGTGTGAGGCTGGTAAAGTTTACCATTTGCAGAGATTCTAAATGACTTTGCAGTTAAAAAGTTTTGTGTGAAAAAGAGTAAATCTCCGCAGTCAAGTTCCCATCAACTCTAATATAATATTGAAAGAAATAGGCAACGCCAAAATGAAGAGAAGATCTGAGACACAAGAATAAGATAAAAAGGTTTTTATCATAAATAACACTTTTTCCTAAAACTTGAGATAAAAATGTTCCTCTTTTTGGACAGACTGTATACAAATATGTATCGCATGGTCATTGGGGGATGTTTTTCCATTGAAATGACGATGTAAACAGAAGGTGTGGTTAAATGAAAAACCCATTAGTAATACTAATTGCTAATGTTTAAATTGCTCAATCTTAGGCTAACCACCCCTCCTCTAATGAATATTGATTTGACGTTTGAGCGAGAACGAAAAAAAAGGACAATTAAATTTGAAAAAAAGGAGAGGGACACAAATAAATAATAGAGAAGTGTTAAGGGGCAATTTATGAAGACATTCCTTTAATTGAAGTATCTGTAAATTAAGAAAAAACTCGAGCGTGCCAACCAAACGTCACTACAAGAAAAAAAGTAATTAACTCGGGTGAATAATTAAGAAAAAGAAGAGAATATAAATATACTTTGAACTGTCTTATTAGAAATCAAGTGGGACACGGCGTTTTGAATAGGGTCGTTACTCAATTAGTGAACGTTCGGTGGATGTAAAAAAAAATCCAAAACAAAATTTCCCATTTCGACTATCGTAAAATTCTCCACGCCACAGTTTCCATTATTAACATGCCGATTCAGAAGCGTCTTGATTCGCTCGGTAAACCAAAAACAGATCGTGGTTGAACATTCCGGGGCACTACTCTACGATCGGCTGCTGCTTAATGCCGTTCCGGACCATTTGTAAGTTTGTTGCTTCATTTCCTTACGTTTTACTCCCTTTACCTCCCAACGCCTCTCTTTCTCTCTTTCACAGATTGAATTCTCCATAGGGAATATCCATAGTTGCTCTTTACGTTCTTTTCTTTTCTGAAGAAAAAAAAAGTTTTCAAACCACGGGAAATATTTGTGTCGATAGGGTGTCTTTTGTATAAGTCGATGGGGGCTGTTTACGCCGAAAAAGCTGGTAAATTTTTTTGTATATTATGTTTGTTTTCGAGATTGGTTGAGATTCGCAAAGAAAATAAAGTCTGCAAGAGCCATACTATGGGAATACGTCATTTATTCGATAAATTCAAATTCTAATCGAGCATATATACCTAGATTGTTGATCAGAGTTAATGAATTTATGTTAATTGAAACTGAAAACACCAGAAGCATTCACTAGACGCTGTTGTATGAACTCTGACAGGAAAGGGAAAGCGTTGCAGAAAGAACAAGACACAGACGAAGTAGAGAGGGAATCATTAAAAAAACCACTTCCTCACTTAGAAATCAGACAACCTGGGACATGCCACAAAACGGTATGCTGAAAAAGTATAACCTTTCAAAGAAATTACGATACAAGAAGGAATGGGATCCAAATTCCATTTCAAGACATGGAAAGAATAGCATTCAATGGTACACAGACGGCTCAAAAGCAATAGAAGGAACTGGTCAGGAACCAATTACTCTGAAAGCTTGAGAAAAACCCCAAGTATCTTTCAAGCGGAAATCCACGCCATAAGAAAGTGCGCCCAGTTCAATATTGATGAGGGATACACAAGACAAAGGATTATCATAATGTCGGATAGTCAAGCAGCCATTAAAGCACTGAGCTCTTGTGTAATCAGTTCCAAAATGGTGTGGGAATGCCCAGACAACCTCAATGAACTAGGCGAGAACAATATAGTCACCTTACGATGGATTCTAGAACACACTGGAATAGAAGGAAATGAAATAGCAGATGAACTAGGAAAGAGGGGGACTGAAATACCTTTCTGGGGGTCTGAACCCTTTTGCGGAATCAGCCCCAATGTAATATTAGAAGAAATAGGTGAAGCCGAGAAAAGGAGAAAATCTGACCATTGGAAAAATCTAGTAGGGCTTATACAATCAAAGACTCTTCTGGTGACTACCACCTGTTGAGATCGAATGAATGCATAAGTCAAAGTAAGAGTTTTAACAGGGATCCTAACGGGACATTGAGAGAGAAGGAAATGGAATTTTTGGGAAATCGAGGCTGGTGAAACGAACACCTGATAAGGCGGGAGAGACAAGTGAGTGGAGCGATATTGGGGTGAAAAGGAAGGAGAATAAGGAGCAGAAGAGGAAACAGAAGGAAAAAGGGAGGGAGAGTATAGAGAGATTGAAGGAGATGGTAAGGCGACTGGAGTAGAGGGTGAAAAGGCTGGAAGAGCAGAAGTCGGTGGCTGAGGGGCGGTCAGGGAATTAGAGATGTTGAGGAGAGAGGAAGGTAGGAAGGAGAGAATGCAATGGGAGGGAAAAGAGACTAGGATTGATGGAAGGAGATTAGAGATAAGGACAGGAAAGATGAAAATAGGGAAGGAATAGAGGTGAAGGTGGGAAATCCAATGTTAGGGGATGAAAAGATAAAAGTGGTATGGGTGACTAAGGAAGACAGTGGAATGGAGAAGGGGATACAGAAGATATTTATGGATAGGTACCCGATACTAGTTGAAAAAGTAGAGGAAATGGAGAGGGTTAAGGAGGTACGCACTACGGAGAAAGAAAAGGTACGAGGGTGAACGCGGAGGAGTTGATCTGTCGGATGGAGGGTGATTGTAGGGATGAGAAGAAGGTGTTTGATATGATGAGTCGACTGTTTGAGGAAGTGGGGAGCAAGGTCAGCGTTGGGCTACACAGGCTTGAGCATGTGGAGATGGAGGTGCTAAGGAAGATGATCGCGTGGTTGAGAGCAGATGGGACGAAGGTGGCAATTTATACAGATAGGGAAAAGGAAAAGGAGGTCAGGAATGAGGCGGTAATCCTGAAGGATATTGGAGAAGAAAATCAGGAGGGGATAGAAAGTATTAAGAAGGGTTTGAGAGAGATAGAAGGAGAGTGGGTGGATAGACTTAGAGTCTCAAGGGTAGTGATTCCGAGGCGGGAGTAACGGCGAGCTTGAGGTGGGTTTGGTTGGTAGGCATTCCCTTGGGCATGAGTCCAACACTGTCTGGTAGGACCCATTCGAACATGAGTTTCCCATCTCAGCCCGAAAGAAGAAGAAACTTCCATATACATACTTTCCAACCACACAGCACTTCAAAATCCTAGAGCACCTGCTACCACTAGTTTCTGAGACTCTCCTCAGAAACTGAGTAGAAGTAAGGGGGCACAATAGATCTTTTAGGTCTCCCCAATGACACCCCAAAATACATTCATACTTGATCTCTGACAATTACTCAGGTGCTAACCTTGTTCTAGGCCCTATTTTTAAACAGAAAAAGTAAATAACTTTGATGAATCTAACAGTTTATAATTTCTAATAAAAAATCCAAATTTTGTGATGCACCTTATCACGAATATCCCTGTACAACAATCGATCTAACAGACACACACATACAATAACGTATACCGAACCTATGAATTTATAGAAATTAATACTGGTTATAACTCACCTAAAGGATAATTATCCCACATTTATAGGATAATTAATGATTTTTCCTAATTAGTATCGTGCGTGATAACCGATTAGGTCGAGATTGGCGTACGCTGTCCAACTTAGCTATAGAAAATCTTTCCTTAAGTTCATCTCTTTTGCGAGTCATGCGATTCAGCTATCCGTCAAAGAGTTCGTTTAACGTTTGACGATATTTCTGACAATTATCGAGACTGATAAAAACAGTTTTGTTGCGTTAATCGATAATTTTATACATGCTATAACAAGTTGTATATGAGTTGAAGGATTATTACAGTTTTCTGTGATATTGTCGTATTTAATAAAGCGCGTTACCAATAATAAATACTCGTAATTATTTTGAAACCGGTCTACAAGTTATCTTGTCCCTTCTAATTGCAAACCAGAATGATAAGTGTTAAATATCTTGTAGATATACCAACCCCGTAATGGCATGGTACGATTGCGCACGGCTGGTGTAAACCCCGAAGTAGGAGTGGGTCAATTGAAGCTAAGCCTATATGGCAAGAGGCGCTTACTGAGCTACTTCTGCTGCAGGCAGCCATTGATGCAATGGAACCCAGGTTTGTGTTTAATAAACCCTACAAATTACAAATAAAACAGAACACAGAGACGCATATACAGTGCCGTTCCCCCCTCGTATCTCTTGAACAGCTACTCTTACATTAATGAAATTTGGAGGGTGAAAATAAAGTGTTGTAAACTTCTCTACGAATGGTAACAGGTGACGTAATTGTAATAGATGACGTCACAGGGCCACTCTGGCTACATAACCTTAAACTAATTTAATTATTGAAATTATGTTTTTTTATTGGATTCTTATAGCAATTGCTCCGTCTACTTCCTGACAGTAATACATCCTATTAATAAACTCTTGTCGTACTCGTTCGAATGTGTCAGCTGAGACTGCATTGCATTCTTCAATAATTCTTTCTTTCAATACGCCAATGCTATCTGGTGCCATAGTATAAACCTTGGATTTCAAGAAAAAAATCTAATGGTGACCGAGGTGGCCATTCTATAGGACCTCGTCGGCCAATCCATCTACCTCGATATTCTTCATCCAGGTAACGTCTTCTGCACCATAATAATGTGCAGGAGCACCATCTTGTTGAAATGTTATTTCCAGATGGCCGAATTCATCTGGTTTATCTTAGAGAATTTCAAGAATTAACGGCTCAATTGAATTTTGTAACATCTCTAGATACACTTCACCGCTTAAATTTGAATTTAGGAAGACAGGACCAACTATGTGGTTACCCAAAATACCTGCCCAAACATTGACTTTTTCTGGAAATTGGGTATGTTGTTCACGAAAGGTGTGAGGATTTGTGTCACTCCAATACCTTACATTTTGTGTATTCACATTTCCATTGAGGCAAAAAGTACTTTCATCACTAAAACAAATTGTTTTTGTGTAATGTGGGTTTTGACTAATTTTATTTGTCATACATTCACAGAATACGAGACTTCTGTCGGGGTCGTCATCCGAAAGGTGGTGCACCATTTTTAACTTGTATGGATGGAATTTATTTTTAGCCAACACTCTCTGTACTGTACTTTTACTTACTCCACAGATAGACGCAACTTTAGTCGAAGAGGATGAAGGGTTTACTACCATTTCAGCAACTATATCAATTTTTTTATCATCACTAAATGTTGGTCGACCAGATCATCTTGAACACTACCTGTTGCTTCAAACTTGTGAAGAATCTTCCTCAAATAAGTTCTCGAGATAGGGCGATCTAGGTAACTCTCATTAAATAAATGTTCCGCTTCATAGAGATTCTTTCTAGATTCACCAATTATTAAGATAGCTGCTACTTTGTCGGCTTGAGTACGTACCATTTTGTCTATGTAAATAATAAAATTGAATATTTAAGCTATTTAGAAAAACTTTGCAAAGCAACAATTACTATTAAATTAAAAACGTCAATTTTTTTGGCAACTAACCAGAGGCGGACTGAAAAATATGCAATATTTGAATGTGAAATAGTAATTTTGGTATTTATTCAATTTATCCGTCAAAATTAGTTCAAATGTAGCCAATGTCAATACCTTTCAAACGAGATATCACTTGCGATAAGGTCCTATTTAAAATTATTGGCCAGAGTGGCACTGTGACGTCATCTATTACTATTACGTCACCTGTTACCATTCGTAGAGAAGTTTACAACACTTTATTTCCACCCTCCAAATTTTATTAATGTAAGTGTAGCCGTTCAAAAGATACGAGGGGGGAGGGGACTTTTCAATAGCACTGTATAGAGATGGCTCAAAAACGAAAGAAGGCTCAGGATGTGGAGTTTACTCCAGAGTTGAGTATGGAAAAAAATACTAGCGTGGTTCAAACCGAACTGGCTGGTATCTCATTTGCAACAAAAGAACTAATCAGAAAAGGAATTTCTGACAGAAACATAACAATCTGCACTGACAGTAGACAAGCCCTATTAGCCTTGAACAGACAACGTGTTATATCGGGGCAAGTACTAGAGTGTCACCAAGATTTAGCTAACGCCTCGGCAGATAACAATATTATCCTGAGGTGGGTTAAAGGGCACGACAGGAGTAAAGGTAATGGCATTGCCGATTCTATAGCCAGGGAAACGGCTGGACTAAAAATTTTAGGACCCAGTGACACCTAAGGCCTAACGACTTCGACAATTGCGGAACTAGCCAAACGTTACACCCATTCTCAATCCCTTAAGAGATGGGATGGAATCACAGGATGCAGTCTTGCCTGGATCACCCTGGGCGACCCTGGGAAGCTGGCGTCGAAGAAATAATTGGCGATGACCAGGAAAAACCTACGTTTAACAGTAGGATTTCTGACTGGCCACTGTCAACTAAGGAAACACCTCCATACTATGAGGCTAGTGAACACACCTCTATGCAGGATGTGTGAAAAGGAAGATGAAATTGTCTTATGCGAGTGTCCGGAGTTATCGACAATAAGAGAGTGTGTGTTCGGTGAGTCTTGGCCTACACCTTCCGATATAAAGGAGATGTCTCCTAGTGACCTGTCCACCTTCCTAGGAAGGAGAGGATGGACGATGACCTACAGTCACGTAGCTATAGCTTTTACATGGGGAGGGTTTTGGTTTTTTTCATCTGATAGGTTTAGAAGGGGAAAGCTTTATTGAAGGCGCCGCCTAAGGCAAAAAAAAATCGAGTGCCACGAGCTAAAGCAATTTTTCAAGTTCGAGTAATAATGTTAAGTTTTTTTATAATTACTTGTTTGACTTGGCTATATTTAAAAGTATTTTTAAACATCGTTTTTTGTCTTGCCCCCTTCTGCTGAAATGGTTGTAACCATGTTTATATTTTTTAAGGGAGCCGTACCTTCGCCGACACCACCTCAGCCTCTTGTGCTTATTCTGGATTCTCCTAACATTTTGACTACAGCCTATTTAGCCAATCCGTTCCCTGTATTAGCTCATACAGGTTCTTTACTGGTTGGTTGTAAAAGTCTTCTGGAGTCATTTGGGGTCTTCCATTTAGTTTTTGCCTCCTGTGGTCCAGCGTCTCACAGTTGCATAATATGTGCAGAGCTGTTCCAGTGTCCTTTTTGCATCTCCTGCTTGTGAGGTCTCCGTTATACAGCCCTATTTTGTTCAGGTGCTCCTTTGTGGGAAAGTCTCCTGCAAGAAGCCCCGCTATGGTGCGTAGTTTGCTCCTGCTCATTGATAGCAGTTCTTTTGCCACTTTTTCTGATTGTTCTTTTGTAAATTTCTTCCCATGTGTTTGCCTGGGCGTATTCTTCCAGATTTTTATAGATTGTTCTTTTACCCACCCTTTTAACCATGACCTAGTGGAGCATCTGGGGATGCCCACAGTTGGTTTGGGTCCATACATCAGTGTTGACGATCCTGCTCTGGCAAGTTCGTCAGCTTTTTCATTGCCAGCGATTCCTTTGTGACCTGGGACCCACTCCAGTGTTACAGTATTCCGAGTCGCCAGTCTTCTAAGTTCTTCGCCGCATTCCCATACCAGCCGAGATGTTACCTGTGTATTAATTTGGGAGCACCTATTTTAAAAAGTGATAGATGATTGAAAATTGTGGCTTTTATTAAAACAGGAAATCAATCTCACAAAAGTAAATTTAACCTATCCAGCTAAATTATTCACAATTGTTGAGGAATCTATTTCTATTGACACATCCCGATGAATACTTATATTGCGACAGTATGCTAATAAAAAATTATTGTACCGTTATTGTATTTTCTATGGGGAGGGTTTGAACCCCCAACCCCCCCCCTTATATACGTCCCTGATGACCTAGGATGACAACTGCTCGGGAGGTTGTACAATGGGTCACATGTGGCCTAAGTGCTGTGAGCATACACTCACCCTTCCTATTTTACAGATAAAGATACAGAGATACCAACCCCGTTTGAGTTTGAAGTGTAACTCAATATCCGTCGGGTATATAGCCCGGGAAGTAGTTGTTGCTTCTTAGTTGAACGATCAGTGTTTTCCAAAACTTATAGCGTTAAAATAATTATTATTCTATATCTATAAGTATATGAGTTGTTGATATTTTCATTTAAATTCAAATTGCTTACAGATGAGAAAACTCTACCACTCTTCTTTTTTACTATTAAAAATTCCAATATCAATTTTCATCTAAGGAAGTTTCGATTAACGACGATGGCATAAGTAGATCACTAATCGTTTTTAAACTTTTTCTTCTAAAGCGAGCGCGAGGGTGAATTTTTATGTATACCAAGCGGCGTTTGCTTAAAGGACCATGTAATTGATACAGGGTATCGACGCATTTTACTTTTTAAAATATGCGAAGGATTCTTTTTAAGCCGCTCATGAATCGGGATGAAGTTTGATTGAAAAGCGACAGCCATAAAGAATCCCTTAAGCTTATCTGATGTATAAATAAATCAACAAATAATAAACTTTATTTTTTATTAACATATTTTATCGACATGTCCAAACGACATGTCGATATAGTTTTCAACATAAGAATAATTCTTAACCAATATTTCACTATTTCTTCCACTTTTACCAGATTTAAATTATCATAATTACCATACGAGCCGGTGTTTTTTAAAATTAAATTCTGCCAAGCGTTCGCTTGGCGTATCTCTATATTCAAAGCTTGAAGAGCCAGTTGACAAGTCGCTACCGGTACATTCAAGTAAACTCTACTTAAATCCTCTAGTGTTACCCATTTATCACACATATCGTTCGGTTTCATATTTATCGAATTTATCATTCGATTATTGATGTTTATTTTTTGTAGCGAGTAGAGTGAGTATTTGTGATACGGTCCCACGTAGTAAGCGTTTCGTTTGTAAGCTATTTTGGGCAAAATAGGCTTTGGAGTTATTGGAAATTTATTTTCATTGGTTAACTTTGCATCAAAGTTGAAAAGCGCACTTAGAGTTGAGGCTATGCTTGTTTGTTGAGCTGCTTTTTGCGGCCAAAATAACTCGAACGTGGTATTTTTGGGAAAACATGTTTTCAGCTTTTCCAAAGGCACAACTGAACAGGATCCACCTGAAAAAAAATCCTTGCTTAAGTTGAAAATGCGTAACTATTTGAAGGTGAAAAAATCATCGACCCAAAAATTTTTAACAAAGGGTGACTTTACATTTTTTCTGATAAGTCTCTTAATGCTTGGAGATACCGACTCATAATCTACTGGTGCATGTTAAATTGTGTGACCAATGATATTTGGCATTACTCTCCCCCATTTATTAGAACTGGAGAATTTAGAGCCTATTCTACTGGTCCAGATAATAAAAGATAGCTAGTCGGTATGGGTCACTTTAGACCAAAAGTGAAAGTAATTAGCAATACGGCTGATTTTTTTTCATAGGTAACTTAAAGTATGTAGTTTGATATAAAAAAAAGTTTACCAGTCTATCGATTTCCCAAATTAGAGAAAAAAATCAAATAACTTTTTTTTTCGAAATAATATTTCGCGTTGGGAGGAAGGTACAAAAAAATAAAAAATACCACCGTGTAGGGGAAGTGTTTTTCAATAAAAAAAGTCTCTTGCGTTTTTTTTGTCCGATCAATGGTTTGTCCGGAAAAAATTCGGTAAACTAAGTATGTGTTCCGCATCCGCGCGACTCTGCTGCACGGCGGAAAAAATATAAATATTCAATCAGAATTTTTGTTCAATCTTTGGTAAGAGTTAAGGTTGTAAATAATGAATAAAAGGTAATAAATTAATTTTTACATATTTATATTATTGGAAAAAAAGAATGATAAAAATTATATATTAATAATCTTTTATACATTTTCACTATATACATTTTGTTCGTTGAATATTCATCTCTATATTACAGGAGTATCAAATTTTATTTTGAAAAAATAGAGAAGATTCCTACCCGAATCTATAAAAATTGCTATTTTCGCTTATAATACAAAAAATCATTGAATACAAAAATGTATGTGAATTAATTATTTTTGTAATTATATATTTTTGATCTTCGAAGTTTACCCAACATTTCTACGCAAACCCCATTAAAATCACTTCAGTTTTATTAAAGTTATAGTACTTAATAGGTATATTCAGGGTGATTCATAAGTAATGGGAAAAATTGTAAATCTACGTTCAGAAGGCCAAAATAATAATATTTTCATTAACAATAATGGGTCTTAGTCTGCTCCTTACTGAGGTACAGGATGTTGAAGCGAAAAAAATAAAATAGATTTTTGTTAATAGATCAGCTACTTTT
>CAJUYI010000021.1:457548-485080 GCA_910591695.1 Galerucella pusilla | reverse complement strand
CTTCGCTATTTCGTACTCTGTTACTGAGTTCGGTCGTTTCCGAGCCCAGCTAAACATGACCGAATATGTGACAGCAAAAAAAACAAGAAAGGAAGTCATATTACCTGTATAAAGAAGGATATTATACCTGTTAAAAGTGTATTGCTTACTCCTTGAATTTTACAACAAAATTTGAGGTAGCACAAATCCCATCCGTCCATTTTTAAAGCAAATTTTTCAAAATAATCCATTTCTCCTTCGAAATAAAATAACGGCAAGCATTTTGTATCGTTCTTGACGCTATAAGGTATAACAGATTCCTTATTTATTCTAATAAAACCGCATAAATTGGAAATGTCGAATTCAAAGTTTTTCTTCAATTTCGTATAGGAAATTCGTAAAAATCTACAGGTTTCTACGGCATGAGTTATATTCATCAACAATTCCTCACTATTGAATTGTTCTAAACCATATTGAAAGTTGCAGTGATTTGAGTTTATGTCGTTTAAAAGTTTTAACTCCGTTTCGGTGGCCGTAACATATTTAATAGTGGTACAGCTTAGTAGTTCTTTTTTTATATAAAAAGGCATTTTGTTAAATCTGGCATGTTCTAGTACGCGTAATGGACAATAGTTTCCGTCCGGTCTGAATATGTATGGTATGCCACCAGCTTCCATTAATGTCCAGCCAAATCTTCCTTTTTCAGATTCCTCATCCATCTCAACTTGTATATTCTAAAATTACAGGAAAATCTACTTTTAATATATTTTTTAAATGATTTCATAACTTACCTACTTTTGACAGTATGGTTTTAACTAATTTTGATAGAACTGTCAAAGGATTTTGACGTTTCATAGCACGTTTGACGATGTTTGTTTGTTTTGATTTAAAAATTTGATTATTTAATTTAATATTATCTATAAATGAAACTAACCATATGTCAACATTGAAATAATTATTAATATATTTTTATAAATTACAGAATAAATTCAACAAAATAAAGGTACAAACAAACACTCAATATAATAGATGAATGTTAAGTAAGCTGTGGATGTATGACAGTTTTTATGACACTATAAATGATTCGAGGTTATGTTTCCATAATTATTATTTACAAATTGAAAGGTGACGTTGCCGTTTGTTTGAAAAATGTACAAGTATTTCGGAAAAATGAAAAATTTCAATAAAAAAAACTAATGTACTATATATGGCTATTTGTATTAAAGTATCGATAAATCTTTATTCAACAGCCGTACTGGAAAATTACATCGAAACCACGAAACGGGACATTCGCCAATAAATTACAACAAATATTCAAATAATTAGCAAAGCGGCTTCCGTATTATTAACTGAAATTACACTCCGAAAACTCCAAAACAAATGATCTATACCGTATTAAAATTAACTTTGGTAGGTATTCTCTAATAACTCGATTTGCAATTAAAGTAAAATTACAAAAGCTACACACCAAATCATACGGTCATTAAGAGAGAGGACAAAACGGTAAATTATAGGACCCTGACCAAAGGGGTAGTTTCGAACTTTAAGATTTATGTTTAGTTTTTGCTTTTATACAATAATTTACTAAAATTTCAATGATTATTTGGTTGATTTCCTTATGAAAACATTTTATATATTTTTATAAGTTTGTGGCTTTAACGCTGTATCTCATAGGATTGGACACTTTTGCTCGTAAAATCAAATCCGAGATCCAGTGCGGTGTTTTTTTAAGCAAAAGAATAACGCTTCTACACTTGGCCGATGATTAGAGTAGAAATATATTTTAATTTAGGAAGGCATTCGCCTCGCGCCGGCAGATTTATTTATATCAAAAAACTAACTTTTAAATTAGATAAAAGTTAAACTCTCATCATAGACATAATTCACGGCCCGCCATAGTGGTCCTACAAGCAAAGACACTCACTGTTTTCGAAATTAATTTATTTTTCTGCGGCCACTTTTTTGTTATATTTATTTATTCAAAGGGTTTCGCTGGTTACACCGGATAATTGAGAATTATTACGATTATGTTCAGGGGAAAAGAATATATACGCTGGGTTTTTTTTTAATTGTGTATCAAGCACGAATCTAGTGAATTTTTCTGCAGGGACAGATTGAATTAATATTAATTTATTTGGCCGATTTTTTGGCTACTAAATGACACCCCTATGTGTGTACGATATGAAGTATGGCGTTCAGTACCAGGGTGTATTGTCACCTTAATTACTTGGCGGGATATTCGAACAAAAATGATTAAAAGAAATTTTCGTTATTTCATGTTTTATTAGCGTAAACAGGATTTATGGGCGATGCTTGATTTTTACCTCGCTTCTGTCAAAAATACCAAAAATTCACTCTTTTACGCGGAGGCTATAAACATTAGGAATAGTACATTGTTTACAGAGTAGAAATCAGTTCCAAAATGGTGTGGGAATTCCTAGACAAACTCTATAAACTAGGCGAGAACAATATTACTATGGATTCCAGGACACACTGGAAATGAAATAGCAGATAAACTAGCAAAAAGGGGGACTGAAATACCTTTCTGGGGCCTGAACCCTTTTGCGGAATCAGCCCCAATGTAATAGTTAGGGAGGCGAATAGGGGATTTTTCGGGAATACTCGAGCGTGGCAGTTTAAGATATGAGAGATACCTTGGACCTAATAGAACAACTTTGCAAAGTATTAGCTCTATATTATGTAGTGACGCGCTCCTAGGATAGACGATAAGATTAGTAAAAAAAAATCGATAGTCTGAAATACTCGAGCGCGAGATTAAGATATTGGGGGTTGATTTTAGTGTTTTAAGACTAAATTTAACTACTCTGACGATAAGTCCTTGACGCCGCCGATTTATAGGGTCGCGAACTTGTAAAAAAAACGTTAATCCGGCATTCTCGAGCGCGATTTTATTTTTTTTATTTGAAAGAATATAATCTAAAACTTACTAAAAATGCAAAATCTGCCGGTTTCCGCATGACCGTAAGTGTGGAGGAAAAAACGCGTTGCGGCATATAAGTCGCGAACGATACACTTTACAAAAAAAATTAATAAAAAAAAGGTAATTTCATTTTACACAAAAAAGGTTTCTTTACATTTTTGTCCAAAGTTGAAACTTTTGAACATCATCAACATCATGAACACTCAAACTCCCGCTTTTTGAGTATAATATCTCGAAATCGGAGGGTGTTAAAAAAATTGATATGGAACAACGATGATTAAATTATGTAACTCTTATTATATTATCTCAATTTTTTTTCCTAAAGCTGCTTCTCGACAATTTTCGTGGACTCGGAAAAAGTTACGCTTATCTGTATACAAAAGTATTATGAACATGTACAGTTTCATTTATTTATATTATTCAATAGCCTGTTGATGCTCAAATTTTTTTTGGACGTACCGTAAGCAAAACGAAGTGAAGAATTGAAGAGGAATGTGCCATAAACATGTAATACAGACCTTTTTAGGTGAGATTAAGAGAACCCATCAACATTTTTGTCAGATTAAGAAAATATGCTTTCAGGATACCGAGATAAACCTCCCCTATGAAAATCTGACGCGCTCGAGTATTTCAAAAGAACTTTTTTTTGCATTTTCGAAAATGTGTCGTAACTTATCGTCACGCCGAAATCGTCAGTTTTTTTGAAGGGAGCTTCCTTGGGACCTACTTAACACCCCTTCCGAAAAACTGACGCGCTCGAGTAAATTTTTTTTTCCGGATTTTTTACCACTTTATATGCCTACCCCCACCACGGAAACCGGCAGATTAGTATACCGTTGTTATCAGAGGCACTTGGGACATACGTGGTATGAATATCTGACGCGCTCGAGAATGCCCAAGTAACTGTTTTTTCAAACATTTTTGAAAAATCGTACACGTCATACCCACCGCTAAAATGGTTTTCAACATAAAAGCTTTTCTTTCCGAAATTACTTTATCTCGATTTTGATATATCTCGACGGCGCTCGAGAATGTCGCCATTTAGCGACCTCGCCTTCCTAACTATAATACTGGAAGAAATAGGTAAAGCCGAGAAAAAGAGAAGATCTGACCATTGGAAAGATCTAGCAGGACTTAAACAATCAAATACTCTTCTGGGTGACTACAACCTGTTGAGATGAAATGAATGCATAAGTCAAAGTAAAACTGCGCTAAGAGTTTTAACAGGGATCCTAACGGGACATTGTCGCCTGAATGGGCACCTGAATATGCTCAAAATAGTGGAGGAAGAAGAATGCAGATTTTGTGACATGGAAGAAGAAACCTCCATCCACATACTTTCCAATTGCACAGTTCTCCAGAATCCTGGAGCACAGCACCTGGGAAAAGCTTATTCTTACGAGGTAAACATATTATTTTTTCGCAAATTTGACAGATACTGATTAAATTTGAAAAATTGCGAAAATTTATTTACAAATAAATGGTGCTTTGAAATTTTAAGCTGAAATTCTAGATACACTGTTAAATGATGAAAAAAACTAACGGAATCGTAACATATTTTGAAACTTTGTTTTTTTTCTCCACTACTTATATTGTATATGTTTTTTTACCTCGTATACAATTCATACTGTATTCGACGTTAGCTGTTTGGTTCATAACACAAAAGTATGCTAATCTATACTCCTTTCAATCGAGTGGAGTAGACCGCAGATATCGACTTTGGTTCTTTCTAGGCGGATATCCAAACATAACCTCCTAATTTAATAAAGAATCAATGGATGACAAATGTTATTAAAACTGAATTCACTACTACTAAATCACATTCAATAAACTGCAACATAAATAATAATTGCCAAAGACTCTGAATCAACTGGACCAATAAAGGAGTTCAGTCTAAGGCCAGTGTGGCCAACAAAAAAAGGTGTTTTTCTGACAAGAATGACAGTTAAGGTCTACCATTCAAAACATAAGATTTTTGTATGTTTTTTATCATTGCGAACATCTATATTGCTTTATTAAAATAATGAATATACCCCCGAAGCGTATATCTTGAAATTTAAAATGACTTTTTAGCTGAATACTCAACATATCGGTGGCCAATAATTCTAGTAACTCTTGGCAAGTCACCATTTCATTTCTGTTATTCTGTCACTAGTTATGTCAAATGTCAGTTATAAATATTTATTTTTGTTGATATTCGTTTAAATGTGTATGTCCATTTTCGATTAGATTTTTGTAGCATTTCTAGTTAGTTGTATCTCTATTCTTCTAATTACTTTTTCCGCTGACATCTGACATAACTACTGACAGATAACAGAAATGAAATGGTGACATGCCAAGAGTTCCTAGAATTATTGGCCACCGATATGTTGAGTATTCAGCTAAAAAGTCATTTTAAATTTCAAGATATACGCTTCGGGAGTGTTTTCATTATTTTATTAAAGCAATATAGATGTTCGCAATTATAAAAAACATGCAAAAATCTTATGTTTTGAATGGTAGACCTTAACTGTCATTCTTGTCGGAAAAAAACACTTTTTGTTGGCCACACTGACCTTAGACTGAACTCCTCTATTAGTACCTATAAGTAGGTTCCGTAAACAAATGAGTTTTAAAATTTGAAAAACAATTTTAGAATAGCTATTTATGCCATCAGTTTCGAAATGCCTAATTTTGTGTAACTCACAAGATACACAAAATTTCATTTCGTAACATATTGCATACAGGGTTTTTTCTAATTCTGAAGAAAGTAATAAAAAAATGAAATTTAATATAATTGATAAAAATTTGGAAAACATAAATTTAGTTTGTTGCTGTTACTTCATATTAGTTGTCAGTTTGACATTTTGTAAAACATTCTAGACGGAAGGTTTTTAGCGAGATTGATATATTTTTAATTTTATTTTTTTTAAATGAGTGATTCAAGTTCTGAAGAGCTACCAAGCGATATTGAAGAGACAGCAGGTAATGCTCTATTAGCAGTAATTCCCAAAAAGTCAAAGGCAGTTCATGATTTGGCATACGAAAAATTTGTTAGAAAATTGAACATGTTAATGAGAAAGTTTTACTTGCATATTTTGAGGGTAAGAAAGATCTAAAAGTTTCCACATTATGGACACTTTACTCAATGTTAAGATCTGAACTGAATCTGAAAAGGAATATTGATATTAAAAATATACAAATTTGGTGGCATATATTAAAGGGCAAGAGGACGGGTACAGTGCTAAAAAGTCAAAAGTGTTTATTAAAGAAGATTTTGCCAAATTTTTAGTGGAAGCTGATGACAAAGAATACTTAATGGCTAAGGTTGCAATGATAATTGGAATGGCAGGAGCATGCAGAAAAGCAGAATTAACATTTCTTCCAGTTGAAAATGTTATAGACGAAGGAAGCCATTTTCGTGTTGATATCCCACCTTCAAAAACAAAAGTTATACGGCAGTTTGCAATTACCACTGGATACATTGAAAATACGAATCTTGTTGAAATATTAAGAAAATATATTAAGTTGCGTCGCCAGGTTCTTAAACACAACAGATTTTTTGTAAAATATGCGAATGGAAAATGTACCAGAAATCCTGTGGGAATTAACACATTTAGCAGTCTGCCAAAAGTTATTGCACAATTTCTTGGTCTTTCAAATCCTGTTCTATATACTGGCCACTGCTTCAGAAGAAGCTCTGCCACTTTCCTAGCAGACAGTGGCGCTGATATTTTAAAATTAAAGAGGCATGGAGGTTGGAAATCTACCTCTGTTGCGGAGGGATATGTTGAAAATATTTGGTGGAACATCTAATGCAATGTGCACCGCTTCCCAAATAACAGCAAGTTCGAGCAATGAAAAAAATATGTCGTCGGGAACTAATTTGAATAATTGCAATAATTGTGTTATCAACATTTATTATAATTAATTTATTCATAATTCTTTTTTTTTAATTTGTATTATAACAGTTTAATAAATAGAATAATTCTTTTTGCCACTAATTTTGAAATACATTTTTCGTCACCAATTGCATAAAATTTTACTTTATGCAACTAGTTACAAAAAGTAAGACGTTTCATAATGTCAATCAGTTTTAAAAAGTGTCACTTTATATGTCAAAATTAGAAAAAATATTTTAATATCACTAAACCTTCATCTGCATAGGGAGATATATCCGCCTGGTGAATATTAAAAGTTGTGAATATTCCTAATATCTAATATCTGAGTGGGACACGGAGTTATAGATTTTCTCCGATATTCAAATGAAGCTCACCCTTGTTGAAGGGTTGCGAAAATTCACAATCATATTTTCTCCAAGGGTGAACACCCTGCCCTGCCGAAATGGCTTTCGAGCCTTTGTGTATACACAAACTCAGATTTTTTAACAGGTTTTTTGTTTGTATTCGCGAAAATTGTTCGAATTTTGCATAAATTAGTTTTTCATTAAGCTAAAAAGCTGTTTACCCTCTTTACGGGTGATTATTTGTCAGGGAATATGTCAATATAATAATTCCTCCAAACATTATCTATTTAACCTCGTACATACCATTCTTTTTTTAATATTTAACAACCGATAGAAGGGTAGAGGAAGAAAAAAAATTCATCTAGCTATGATTTATCATTATTATAACGAACAATAACAACATTTTTATAGAATTTCTTAACAGCCATCAACTAATGAATCGTTAACTGGCGTTAATTTCTTTAAATTGCACTTCATACACTTGTTAATACTATTTTTTTCAAAACACCACATTTCCTCTCTCAATCCCATTCAGATTCAACAGTCGTATCAATATTTATATATACAGAGTGTCCTAAATATGGTGTAGTAAGTTTTCTTGAAATACATAATAGGTCAGTCGGTATGGGTCATTTTAGACCAAAAGTACAAGTAATTAGCAATACGGCTGATTTTTTTTTAATAAGTACCTTGAAGTATGATTCGGTAAACTAAGTATGTGTTCCGCATCCGCGCGACTCTGTTGCACGGCGGGAAAAAAATATAAATATTCAATCAGAATTTTTTTTCAATCTTTGGTGAGATTTAAGATTGCAAATAATAAATAAAAGGTGATAAATTCATTTTTACCTATTTTTATTGGAAAAAGGTATGAAAACAATTATATATTAAAATTATATATTAATCATCTTTTATACATTTTCATTATATACATTTTGTTCGTTGAATATTAACCTTTATATTACATTACATTTTATTTTGACTATTTCACTAGAGTAAATTGATAACTGACAAAATTTCAAGGTTTTGAACTGGCAATTTTTTGTCTTGTCCCTGCAATTTTTTGACGTTTAATATATCAAATCTATGTGTATAAAATTCTAACACTCTGTAATAAAATTCAATATGAAATTTTTGTTAGTGGTTTCTAAGGAAACTAAGTTGTTTATTTATTTATTTAACTGTCTAAAAATTATTAAAACTGTTTCAAAAATTTAAATAATAATAATAATAATCCTTATCTAACAACAACAAGATTATTTTTAACAGTAGGTACATCCAAATTGGGAGAAAGGAATATGGTACAAAAATTCACCATTGGGAATTAATACAATTTCAAAGTGGACGAAAATATCGGCAGAATCAATTGCTATAGACACAAAAAAAAAAATAACCAATCATTCACATAGAGCTTCTGCAATATCTGCATTAGCAAAAGAAGGAGTTGGTGAACAAGAAGTAATTAAGCTTACAGGACATTCTTCTGCCCATTCTTTGAAACCATATTTACAATTAAATGAAGAACACCATTTCCAACTTATAGAGAACCTTCGATAAAATAAAAATAAAGGAAAGGAATCCTCAGTTTATAACTTAAATTCATCACAGGTTATGATGCAAAACAATCCCTAAAATAATGCTACAACGTACAATTATAATAATTGTACTTTTTACATAAATAAGTAATTTTATTTCATAATGTTATTATTTTTTTGGCTTTGTATAATAAATTGAAGTTTGCAATAAATAAAACGTTTAAACATATGATTTTTTAGTTTTTCTCTCGTGAAATAGTCATGTCGAATACCACTCAATTAAAAATTTTGTAAGGTAAAATTTTTCTCTTGTCGTATTCAAGTTTGTTGCTTTTAGGTAATTTTGCTCATGACATTTAATCCAAAACCACTCGTCTTACGGCTCGTGGCTTTGTTAAAAATGTCATTCGCAAAATTGCCAAGCAACAAACTTTCATGACAATCGAAACATTTTTCTGACAAAATTTTCACTCTCGTGGTATTATATATGAAAAAATAAAGAAGATTCTTAAATTATGAAATCAAACAATATTATTTTGTTGAATCTACATTATATTTAAACTTAAAGTTGTGACGCGTTTCGCTAACACAGTAGCTTTTTTCAAACGTTAGCGAAACGCGTCACAACTTTAAGTTTAAATATAATGTAGGTAGATTTAACAAAATAAAATTGTTTGATTTCATAATTTACTATGGATCTACATCAAGTAAAAGCCTCATCTATTCAATTTGAGAAGATTCTTACCCGAATCTATAAAAATTGCTATTTTCGCTTATAATACAAAATGTATGTGAATTAATTAATTTTGTAATTATCTATTCTTGATCTTAGAAGTTTCCCCAACATTTTTACGCAAACCCCATTAGAATTACTCCAGTTTTATCAAAGTTACAGTATTTAATATATACCTATATTTTCTTGTGAATTCAAGATTCCAAAAATTTACAAAATAATGAAAAGTGCCGTATTTCGTAGTTCGGAGAACTTAATTATCCGTAAATTTAATCTATGGAACAGACCTCCTAAATAACAGTTTACATCCTTCGAAAAATTGTTTCAATGCCACCTTATTATATAATATATTTTTTATTGAGATACTTGGTTTTTGATTAGAATATAATATTTATATTATATATGAGTAATTTGCCAAAAATGATTATGTGCTAAAGGGTGGTCAGTTTGGGGGCAACTGGCTGCATGAGAACTACAGCAACTGTTGCGATGGAGGTGATCCTTGGTCTTCGGCCTCTTCACCATGTGATCGAGGCTGAGGCGGGGAGGGCTTTCCTGCGCTTGAAACGGCTGGGATACGTGTGAAGAGGGGAAGAGTGCAGGCACGTCAAGAAGCTCCGGCTCCTGGAAGATATTCCAGTTCTGGCTCGAGCGGCTGATGAATGCCTGCGTAAGTACTACTTCGCTACCCCATATAGGGCCATGATACGGGATAGAGAGTCCTGGGAAAAATAGAGGAATACACAGCCTAATGGGACCGTCTGGTACACAGATGGCTCATGCTCCGGTGATAGAGCAGGGGCTGGAATTTACTCCAGGAACCCAAGAACACAGGTTTGTGTACCATTGGGTGAGGGTGTATCTGCATATCGGGCCGAGATATATGCTATCTTGGAATGTGCGCAGATAAACCTAGACAGAGGTTATGTGAATCGACGCATAACCATATACTCCGACAGTCAGGCAGCAATTAAAGCCCTGAGTGGGTATACCAGCAACTCAGGACTTGCTAACGAATGTCGAGAACTACTTGCTAATCTTGCAAGGCGGAACGTGGTGCGGCTAGAATGGATTCCAGCCCACTCTGGTTTTGAAGGCAACGAGATGGTGGATGCACTGGCTGCGGAAGGGGCGGTAGCTCCTTTCTGCGGCCCGGGCCCGACCCTGGGCCTAACAAAACAAAGAATACGCAAGGAGACGAAGGAGTGGCTGAGGAATCAGCACCTCGCTCATTGGAATGCTCTGCAGGGTCCTAGACAATCCAAACTTCTACTGAAGGGATGGACTGATGGACACGCCAGGGCAGCCACTGAACTACCAAGGAGTAGGCTAAGAAAGATAGCAGGACTCCTACCAGGGCACTGCTGTATGAGGAAGCACCTCTACAATCTAGGAGTCGAGGAAAGTTCCCTATGTAGGGGTTGCGGCATGACTGATGAAACGTCAGTTCATGTTCTCTTTGAGTGTCCACACTGGGCTGTATTACGCAGGCGAATCTTCGGAGTCACTGTCATGGCTCCTGGAGACACAAGCAGGCATCCACTGAAAAAGGTTGCGGCTTTCATTGAAGGGCTCGGCTTCATGGATGACTAGGTAGCAGGATTGGCACAATGGGCCCGCCAGTGGCCTCAGTGTCGGAACCTTGGCTTGAGTTGTCCAGGACAAGGCTCGCCTGCACATTTAGTAGTAGTATGATTATGTGCTATGCCAAAAAAATGCCATCTTAAAGCCGACACTTTCCTATTCAAAACGCGGTATTACAATTATTAATATCTACATTATAACTGTACAATAGTTTATAATATACTCCGCCGCGCTTCAGAAAATAGAGTCGCGCGGATGCTGAACACATACTTAGTTTACCGAATTTTTTCCAGGCAAACCATTGCTCGGACGGAAGAAGCTCAGGGAACCTTTTTTGTTGCAAAACACTCTTCCTACACGGTGGTATTTTTTATATTTCTTTACCTTCCTCCCAGCGCGAAATATTGAAAAATTTTGGAAAAATTTTTTTTTTACTTGGGAAATCGATAGACTGGTAAACTTTTTTTTTATATCAATCCACATAGTTTAAGGTACCTACTTATGAAAAAAAAATCAGCCGTATTGCTAATTACTTGTAGTTGTTACCCCTATCGTCTGGCCTATAAGGTATTTTAGGCTTTTTGAATATTAAAGTCTATTTTGAAATTCTAAAAAATACATAATTGAGACAAACAAGCTCTTTTCTTTGATATGTGACACGGAACATTTTGAAAACATTTTTCCACTAATTCTTACGTCATCTTTTAACAAAGTTTCACCTCAATCGATCCGGTATTTTCTGAGTCTATAACTCCATCATCATTATTATAAATATTCTCATTTTCTCCAATTTTCATTGTCTCCCAGACTTTATACATAGCTCTCTCTTATTTTTAAATCTTCGAAAAAGATATAACCAAAAAATTGTATTAAAATTCAATCAAACTTTGCTCGTTTTTTCTTAATAACTTCGAAAAATGCATTATAAATACATTATCACAAACAGCGCTTACCAAGATAACATCGTTAGATGAACGCAAAAAGAAATATACAAAGTTATATTTTTTCAATCAATTATATAAAAATTTAAGGACAACCGGTATAAAACAACATATCAACACCCAAACTCGAAGTTAAGGCGCCAATTACCTCATTATTAATAAAGTTGGCTGGTCGCACATCAGACGACAGCTGTCAAAGATGATGTCACTTCCTGCCAATGATCAGTAGAACTCGTATTGATGCGTGTGCAGCCTGTTTGGCGGCACACTCGATATTGGTATAGTATACATTATCTACCCGACGTTACTTAAACCTTATTATATTTAATGCGTTTAAATTGACACCGTCCATACTTAATTGTTTACAATCGAGATCGAGTAGGTGTCGGATGTAATGCTACAATTGAAATTTAAATTTTACACAGAAAATGTATTTATAATGGACAGGCAAGGACTAAGGGGGGACTACAGTAACAGACCCCGAATGCGTAGGGACCCCGTAGGGTTATATACAGAGTGTTTCAACTTTAACTGTAGATGTGGATCACTTTGTGCTCTCAAAAACCTATATTTAATGTGTCTTCCGCACTTCATAACCGAGATACAGAGTGTTTTATAAATTTATCCTATTTCTTTCGAACCTCATAACTTCCGATTTACCCTGTATATTATTTTGAAATTTGGTACACGTAATAACCATTACCTAGAAACTCCATCAGAAGCATCTCCAAAAAGATAATGCAGGTGCAGCTTAACAAAAAATTTCAAAACTCGTCTTTTCTAAAAACAACACTCTGTATATAGATTTTTTCAAAACTGCTCTTTATAATTGGAAAGAGTGTGAAAAATCGAATATACTATTTCCTTTTTATTTTTCCGCAGACAATTTTACTACCAAAAATTTACCGTCAAAGTAATAATTTATGCACGTTTTTGGGGGTTAACAATGGTATGGGAGAGGTTTTTTTTTATTTTTTTTAGCTTGAAATGGAATCTATTATTGCATCTAGAGAAGCATTCTAGAAATTTAATTGAGTTTGTATGTTTACGAGTACAGACCACTAAAAAATGTGATTACAGGACCGTACTCAGAAATACTCATTCAATATGTTTCGAATATTTCGAACACCCTGAATAAGGATATGTATCTGAAAACTATGCACTTCTACATTTAAAATAACAAGAGTAAAATACGAGAAATAAATTTATAATGCAATTTTTGTAGGTTAGACTTGCTTCGTTTGGACAATGTTGTTAAAATTTCTTGTTTTCTTTTCAGGTCAATTAATAAAATGGGCCTTTACAGTAGATGCTCAAATCCCAATACAAATATTTTATTTGGAAGGTTACCGATAATTTTTCACTTTGTGCAGCTTTGTTTTGAATAATATACATGTCACAAAGCTGAATAAAAAGTTGAACAAATATTAGGGTAATTTGAACAAGCGTTTAACCTTGGGGCAAGTGACGTCATAAGGTCTGGAGTTAAGTTGGTAGTATTTGTCAGAATGGCTGGCCAATTGCTGCTACGGCTACGGCCGAGGCCAAAATATCCAACGAAGAAGCAAATGTTCCTCGTTTTGGTCAACTTCTTTTGAGCATTTGCTTTTTCGAACCATGATTTTCGACTGTTTTAATCTCGAGGAACGTAAATGAATATTTTGCTTGACCAATTTATATTGTTATTTTAACAAAAACAAAAAATCCAAAATGAAAGAGAATATCAAAATCAATTTCGAGGTTACATGAGATGTCAAAATCAAAAAAAACCAGGGAAGCAAACTTTACAAATCCTATGGAAATAACAGTCTGTCGTTTTCAAGGCCGTAGGCTCTTTGACGTCACGAAGGATGGAGGAGTGACGTCACGCTCAAACCGTGCGCTGCTTTCCGTACTTTTAATAATTTTTTTAGGATAGAAATCAAGCTAAAAAAAAATTGAAAAAATAAGGGGACATTTTTTTATGAAATACTTTAATTTAAACCAATAAAAAAAATTACTGAAAAGGCCCATTAATAAAAATCTCTTCGTTTTTTGAAGTATAAATTTATTTCTCGTATTTTACTTTTGTTATTTTAAATGTGGAAGTGCATAGTTCCCAGAGACATATTCTTATACAGGGTGTTCGAAATATATTAAATTAGTACGACCCTGTAATCACATTTTTTAGTGGTCTGTACTCATAAACATACAAACTCAATTGAATTTCTGGGATGCTCCCATAGATGCATTAAATAGATTTCATTTCAAGCTAAAAAATAAAAAAAACCTCTTCGTTACCATTGTTAACCTACAAAACGTGCATAAATTATAACTTTGACGGTAAGTTTTTGGTAGTAAAATTGTTTGCAGAAAAATGAAAAGGAAATTAGTAGATTCTATTTCTTATACTCTTTTCAATTATAAAAAGCAATTTTGAAAAAATATATATACAGGGTGTTGTTTTTAGGAAAGACGAGTTTTAAAATTTTTTTGTTAAGCCGGACCTGCATTATCTTTTGGGAGAAGCTTTTGATGGAGTTTCTAGGTAATGGTTATCACGTGTACCAATTTTCAACATAATATACAGGGTAACTCGGAAGTTATGAGGTTCGAAAGAAATAGGATGAATTTATGTATCTCGGTTATAAAGTTATATAGGTTTTTGGAAGCACCAAAGTGATTCCCATCTACAGTTAAAGTTAGGCCCTTTCCCAATGAAACACCCTGTATTATGGGAAATAGGGGGTCCCCAAAATCTTGTTTAGCCCCGAACCTCTTTAGGTCTTAGTCCGGGACTAATAATGGAGATGAAAAGTGACAAAATATCACTTTCATCACCTCGTTGTTGTATTAACAGAAAATATGATAGAGAATGCGGAATTTTGTTGATAACCGTATATCGTTGAAACGTCATAAACAGTAACGTGTAACAGCTTTAGTTTCAACATTATACATAGGGCAAGCTAAAACGCCACATATTACGTAATTTCACGATAAGGGAAAAGTGATGGCCAACGATTCTATCAAGTAATAACTAATATACATTGCCGGCTTAAGAGCGATGTACAGTGAGATAAACTTCGGGTGATGTTATAATTGTTAAATCTCACGCAAACGATAAGGCTATTTGCGTAGATATTATACCGATTTCTGTATCCACCCTGATGCATTATACACACACTGATATATTGTGATATTTGAATTAATATCTGTTACGAAGGGGTTCGTTTTACATTATCTTACAAAAAAAATAGGTACACTATGGATAGACTTATCTTGATATTGGAAAATTAATCATATATTTGAGCCAATGACGTATCAAAGATAGACCAGTCTTTACACATTATTATCTTTACAATATTTTGATCGCGACATAAATCAGGGCGAATATAAAATAAAATAAACAATATTATTATGAAAACAAATATTGAACCCCCTATTCTACGCTTATGCTAATATGAACTTACCTGTATCGTATTCCATGTATTTTCACAAACTAAACATTTTCTCACCATCATAAATGTCTTAAAAGCAGAGATATACAAAATATCAATCAAAAACTAAATAAAAGTACAATTAAAATTTAAATCTTATTGACATATCCCACCAAAATGACAGAAGTAGTTCGAGGTTGCCAAACTGAAAATTTATAAACTAATTTTATTTAAGGCATTGATAGAACTTGAAAAATTCTAAAAAATGGTGTGATGAAACTCGGTTTGGTCATAACCATTTTAAATGCTTTCTATTTTTTTTTACCTTTTAAACAGAAAATGGAGAATATATTCATCAATTCCTATTTTTGTCATCATCTAAGGAGAGTCTTTGTTACTTTCCATGGTTGATCCCACGAGTGAAGCATGCATTACAGGATCAATGAGAACATGCCCAACGGCAGCAATGGAAGTGATACTCAATCTCACCCCTTTACATATAGTGATAGAAAGCGTTGCAGAAAGAACGAGATACAGACTAAGTAAAGAGGGAACTATTTAAAAAAACCACCTCCTCACTTCTTCGAAATCAGACAACTTGGGACATGCCACAAGACGGTTTGATGAAAAAGTATAACTTTTCTAAGAAATTCATTACGGAATTAAGCAACAAGAAGGAATGGAATCCAAATACCATTCTCAATGATACACAGACGGCTCAAAAGCAATAGAAGGAACTGGGATATTAGTGTTCGGGCGCCAGGAACCACACACTCTGAAAGCTTGGAAAAAACCCCAAGTATCTTTCAAGCGTAAATCCACGCCATAAGAAAGTGCGCCCAGTTCAATATTGATAAAGGATACAGAAGACAAAGAATTATCATGATGTCGGATAGTCAAGCAGCCATTAAAATACTGAGCTCTTGTGTAATCAGTTCCAAAATGGTGTGGGAATGCCTAGACAAGCTCAATGAACTAGGCGAGAACAATATAGTCACCTTACTATGGATTCCAGGACATACTTGAATAAAAGGAAATGAAACAGCAGATGAACTAGCAAAGAGGGGGACTGAAATACCTTTCTGGAGGCCTGAACCCTTTTGCGGAATCAGCCCCAATGTAATATTGGAAGAAATAGGTAAAGCCGAGAAAAAGAGAATATATGACTATTGGAAAGATCTAGTAGGGCTTATACAATCAAAGACTCTTCTAGGTGACTACAACCTATTGAGATCAAATGAATGCATAAGTTAAAATAAAACTGCGCTAAGAGCTTTAACAGGGATCCTAACGGGACATTGTCGCCTGAATGGGCACCAGAAAAAGCTCAAAATAGTGGAGGAAGGAGAATGCAGATTTTGTGGCATGGAAGAAGAAACCTCCATCCATATACTTTCCAACTACACAGCACTTCAGAATCCTAGAGCATAGCACCTGGGAGATTACTGGATAGAAGAGGAGCAATTACCTAAGTTGAAGCCTGCAGACATCCTTAAACTCCTCCGGGAAAAAGGAGTAAAGGAACTACTAGTTTCTGAGACTCTCCTCAGAAACTAAGTAGAAGGAGAGTCGTCTCTTTTGGAGATAATCAAAATGTAAACAAGGCTTGTCTATATTTAATACGTGAATGATTTGAATCCAAAGCTGGGTGCTAATGAAACAAATACTTGGAGCGTCAAAAATTAAAGCTCTATAGAGTCGTTGTTAAAGTATAGAAACACAGTTAATCTAAGTATAGAGTGATTTAACAAAGAATAAAACATAACAGAATAAAGGGGTGAGGCCGTTTTACTGTATGTGTTGCAAAATTCAAATGCGCGGTTAAACTAAATTTATCTTTCAGTTTATGGCAGCTACAAGAAAAATCGACTTACCTATGAATAAAACAAAACGATTTTTAGAGTCTGAAGCGTCTCGTGTCTCAGAATTATTCAATACTTTCAAAGATATGGAACTGGGAAGTCACGTGTATGTATACCTTCTCTCTATATACGTGTGTGTGTTTCACGAAAAAGAGAAGAGATGTAAGAATATTTAAACGCATATAATATTGAAAGAAAGATATAACGTAAGTGACATCGAGCTAAAGTAGAATGGCATCATATACATTTATAGCGACTGACATTTCATTTAAATATTAAAGTCATCGACTGAAGAGAATATGTCGTATTCTTTTATTTTTTTATTTTTGAAAGGTTACTATTATATTGACGGAAAAAAGAAAATTGTAATTTCGAATAAAGACGTTAAGGGAGATTAATAAAATCAAAGAAACCTCAAAAGATTTCCGGTGAGAAATGACGGAATTGGCTTAATTAAAATATTGGTTATTTGATCCAGAAAAGAGAACATCCCATTCATCCCTTGTTTACAGAGACTCTTCTTATCACTTTGAATTTTTCAATTAATTTGAGATCTGCTAACCCACCCCTCCTACTAATACTAAAACTTATTGGAGTCTTATTCCTTGTTCTTCGAAAAGTGTTTGCTGTTTTGCTTTGTCTTGGGATTTTTAAAAGGTTTCTTGGACTTTTTTTTATTATTAAGTTCAAATTATTCTAGAGGCAGTTTTTCTTTTTTTTTTCGTCATAATACAAAAGTTGGTTTAACAAATAAATTGGTCTGTGAAAATTTAATTCCACCCTTCTTTCTAGTGTCAAAATTTTCACCGATAAAAAACAGGTAGACCGTATACGGGATAGTTGGAAAAGAGCAGCCACTACAACAACAACAAAATTAGTCTTGAGCTCCTTTATATTGGACCTTTGTACAAATTATGTATCCAGTTGAACCGAAAGGTTAATTATATTTTACTTGCAATAAAATCCCTAAAAAATTATTCCATAACTTTTTTTATTATGTATTTCCTCGATGTTTTTCTAATATCTTTCGCAAGAACTTCGAGATTGTCATCAAAGATCGAAAGGAGCTTGACGAAAAGAACGCACCACCACTCAGTGGAGCAAACGAACTGCCCAAGTAACATAATAAGCATCGAAGTAGATTTAAAATCGACTTTTTTATCACTCTTGAAGCTAATAGGCAATTGAAACCATCCACTAAAGCTTCTACATGTAGCATTCATTACGTAATCGCTGCCTAAAGGGAGCGCGCGATTTGGCCTTAAATTTGGCCTTAAAGTAAATTTGATAGCTTATTAGCAATTCAACCTGAAGGCCTAAATAGCCATAAATTGGCAGCAAAAGAGCATTTTATTAGATTTGATTGCTAACATTAGCTGTCAAAGCGATATAAAGAAGCAGTCGTTTAGTCCAGATATGGCTTTCCACGCTTTTAATGATCACGCGCAGTTAAACATTTCTCGTGAAAATTTCATGAAGTTTTGTTCTGGATAAATATTAGATTGATATTTGAAATTTATGCCAACAGTTATGTAAGTGTTCACAAAAACAAACATCGTCAACTGTGATGGCAGAGATCTCTCCTTCAATAAATTATGACAATTATTATGGTTTTTGAAACTGGAAAATATCATTGTGAACCATTAGAAATCTCTGCAAACCTTACTTTTCTGTAAAATGTGAACGAAATACTTCCTGAAAGCAAAGGGGCCAGTGATAACTGTGAGCAAAATATACTTTATAAATCAAATTATTTCATTATGAATTACGGTGTTGTCATATTCAATTTTGATACCTATCAATGAATTATATACATCCAATTGAAATTAAAGTTTTTCATAGTATTTTTAGTTGGATTGATTGATAATATTATATGTGATGGATTAAATTGATTCATCTCTCCCAAATTTTCTGAAATTTGTATTCTGAACCAGATATTTGCATATTATTCTATGGTAATATATAAAAATAGTATCATATACCTATCAATATATAAATATAAAAACTATGGCAACATTGCTCATTATCGTGAGAAAACGGTTCGGCCATGTCTTTTATGGAATTAAAAGCTAGATAGCTGTTTGTATTGCTTTGTGAAAGCTTCCAGAATTTTAAAGTTTAAGAAAAAGAAGATTATTGTGAGGTTATGTTTTGAGAAATAGATTGTCAACAAATTTTCCACCAGGACGTAGTGGTATTAGCCTGTTAAGAAAGAGTCCCACGACAAGGCCAATAGAGAGACGTGGTCCAAGAACCAGGAAGATGATCTTCTGTGTCTATAGTTATTTCGTTGTAACTTTTAGGTGCGTTACTACTTTTATGTACACGCCAGTAATACGCACCTGTTCGTCCAAATTTCCGTAGTTTCGTAATTTTCCATTCATTTTTATTCCAATCTTTTTCTGCATGTTCTATAATGATTTCTGAAATATCATGAAACCTATCAACTGAATTGAGATTTACAATCCAATACAAAACTTTTTAGTATTGCTTATAAATGGAACTAATTGAAGCACTTAAAGACATTTTATGACCACACTAAATTCCAATTTGGTTATTCACTTTTTGGCATTTTTCAAAGTCATGATCTCTATTTTTTGGCTACTTTTCATGATTTACTATCAATCATTGCTACTTGGTTGCAATATTTAGTGTTAAAAAAGATAAGACGTCTTTTAAGGAAGGCGGAAATTATTCTATAAAATAATGCTTAGAATATGCTAAACTCATTTTTTCTGAATTATATGCTTCGATCTAGCATTATTTGCTTGGTAAATGAAATGTTTTACTTGGGTGAGCTGGTACACAGACGGATCAAAAAATGAGCTCGGCACCGGAACGGGCATATACAGCAAATTTGAAGGAATCGTCTCGCTTGGAAAATACGCCTCAGTATTTCGAGCAGAAGTCTATGCAATACTTGCATGTGCAAGGGTAAATAGCGAGAGCCTACAACAACGGGCAGATCAGGATCTACAGTGACAGTCAAGCTGCCCTTAAAGCACTTCAGAGCTCTAGGGTAACATTTCGGCTGGTATGGGAATGCGGCGAAGAACTTAGAAGACTGGCGACTCGGAAGAGTGTAAAACTGGAGTGGGTTCCAGGTCACAAAGGAATCGCTGGCAATGAAAAATCTGACGAACTCGCAAGAGCAGGATCGTCAACTCTGATGAACGGACCCGAACCAGATGTGGGCATCCCTAAAAGCTTAACTAGGTCATGGTTAAAAGGGTGGGTAAAAGTACAACACAATAAACACTTGAAGAATACACCCAGGCAAATACATGGGAAGAAATTCATGAAAGAACTGCTCTCAATAAGCAGGAACAAACTTCGCACCATAACGGGGCTACTGAGAACTTGAACAAAATAGGGATACCTTAAATGCAGAAGATGCAAAAAGGATACCGAAACAGCTCTGCATATATTAAGCAACTGTGAGACGCTGGACCACAGGAGGCAGAAACTAAATGGAAGGCTCCAGAAGACTTCTACACCCAACCACCAAAGAACCTGTATGAGCTAATACAGGGAACGGATTGGCTGAATAGGCTGTAGTCAGAACACTAGGAGTATCCACAATAAGTCCAGGAGGCTGAGGTGGTGCCGGCGAAGGGACGGCTCGTTTATAAAAAAATGCTCTGTATATACAAGAATAATACTAAAACTTATTGGATTAGAAATGAATTGTATTCAAAGTATTTAGAATAATGGTTTGAAGAGAAAATCACTTAGTATATATATCCAACTCGCAAATATTCCTGGAGGATATCGAGAATACTTCTTCCATTGTTATCCAGATAAAGGATCTGTCAATCCCATTCTATCCCTGTCTTCGCCGTTGATAAGAAATAAAAGGGAATTTTAATAACTATAATGGTCCTGCGATAGCATTTCGTCGGCGGGTATTTTTCATTGAAATCGTCTGATTGCGATTGTCACTTCTGATCCATTTCCTTAGAGATGTTCAGTTTTTTGTTGGTAGCAGCATTTATGCTCGTCCCTAATGGTAGATGTCTATATATATAAATGCGATTGATATATTGTAACGTTAGAAATATATAAATTTTAACTTGCTGCCGATGTAAAAAAATAAGAATAATGATGAAGGAAGATTTTCGAAAAGAGTTTCGTTTGTATGCGAAACAAATAAAATAAAAATGATGTCTGTTGTAATGAAATATTCAAAGCCGGAGAGTATTTTTCTTTAATTTTAACTAGAGAGCACACCCAGATTGTTAATTAACATTTTGATTTTGTTATCTCAGTCCAAGGCAATTAAAAAATTCGCGATATCTAAGCTCACGTCTCCGGCGAATGGCCAGTACAATAAAATGACAAATTAAATAAAACGCAGAGAGGAGAAACAACA
Organism: Galerucella pusilla; assembly: GCA_910591695.1. Classification (NCBI taxonomy): domain Eukaryota; kingdom Metazoa; phylum Arthropoda; class Insecta; order Coleoptera; family Chrysomelidae; genus Galerucella; species Galerucella pusilla. Next base: position 463,492 of record CAJUYI010000021.1, on the reverse strand, counting down.
AAAAAAAGGGATTTCTTTAAACAAGCAGAAAGCTAAATTAAAAGAATTTTCAATCGAGATACGACGAAGCATAATTTTTGACCCTATCGCTTTCCACCGCTTTTTGTTGTTCAAACGCTGAACAAAAGATTTGATTGTGTTGATAAATAAAAATGTAATTACCAACAATTTTGCTCTGCTGAACTCTTAAACGATAATTAAATATAGTTGCAAAAATATTTTCCTACGCTAATGATGAACAAATGCTGTACCTACCAAAAAAGTTACAACAGCAAAAACAAACTCTCTAATTATTCCAATTTTTTTAATATAAATATCACAAGAGAAAAAATTATGTCGATGAAATTTTCGATGAAATTTTCGAAAGGTATTTCATGAGCGAAAGCAGCAAACTTGAATTAAACCTTTTACCTATACTTTTATTTATTCGTATAGATGTGATAGTTTTGATAATTTGTTATGATGTGATTGTAGAGCATGTTTGAACTCGTACTAGTAAAATTTACTTGATTTGGTACTTTTCTCTTAAGTTTTCATTCAATTTTAATGTTCTTCTGCCCCATGATGTTCCATATCCGGTAAAGTTCACGACTCTTGGAATTTAGCAACGATATACAGGGTGATTCATAAGTAATGGGCCAAATTGTAAATCTTCGTTCAAAAGGCCAAAATAATAATATTTTCAGTAGTAATACCGCTAGGGTCTTGATAATACCGAGATAATTTTGATAATAAGATAATAGCCCTTGGCCTGCGGCCTTGGGCTATTATCGAGCAACACGCTTTCAGCATTCTCTACGACAAAATTTTGAGTATTTATCAAGACCCTAGGAGTATTCGATAAGATAATTTTTTACTTTGTAGCTTTCAAAAAATTGATTGCCAATCTGATGTTTAATAATTTTCAATAAAAACTTTATTAGTTTTAATCAAATAGTATTCATTTTTATTTAAAACTACAGTTGTGAAAAGTACAATTGGTAAATTAATTGAATCGTTAGATGCAATACCTAATTTTCGCAACATTTTTAATCCAGTTGTCAGTTTGACGTTTAATTAATGTTTAATAAAAAGTAAACACCAAACTGAAAACACCACATGTAGGGTATAATCGATAATAATACAACAAGTGTGTTAATGATTATCGAAATACAAATTAAGAAACCACACTCGCGCTTACGCGCTCGTGCTGTTTCCAAACAACAATTTGTTTCGAAAAAGAGAAGAAATTTTCGATAATCATTAATTACACGAGTTGTATTTGTTAAGATTATTTCTTGATAATATGATTCTGACGTTTCTTTAATAATTTGACATTTTCTGTCAGTCACTAGATTTTTAATATCGAATAATACAACTAATGACAACGCGAAGCACACAGATAAGAAAATTGCATGTATCCAATCAGGTGCCAAAATACAAAATCGAAAACATGGTGTTTTCAGATATCAATCCTCATATTTAAACCAATCGAAGGCGCGTATTTTGTATTGAGTGAAATAATCGCTGTAATACAGCGGTGATTGGATGAAATTTGACACATGAGTTGAAATTAAGTAATTTGGTTGGTTACTATATTCAGTAAAAAATGATCATTAACAATAATGGGTCTTAGTCTGCTCCTTACTGAGGTACAGGATGTTGAAGCGAAAAAAATAAAATAGATTTTTGTTAATAGATCAACTACTTTTCAACATAATGACTTGAAAATTGGGTATGAACTAGTTTTTGTAAGGGTAAACAAGAATGTGTGAGAGGATTTGAGTTAACTCGTGGATGTCGCCACATGCGCCATATGAATTAGATGAAATCAGCTACAAATTTTTTATCGCTTATTATTTTACAACTCACTTATTTAATTTGGACAGCCCCATCATTTCTGTAGAAAAAAGCTATACTTCTTTGATCTTCTAAATATTAACGATTTTCGAGATATTTGAATTTTACTAATTAACTACACTACATTTCACGGTGGTCGACATAGCATTAATCTGTTAAGTTATTAACTGGCGTACAATAAATGTCAAACAATCTCACATTTAGTTTGAAATAATAACTTTTACAGCTTAAAAACATTTTATCGATATACAAACGAACTTTAGTAGTAGTTGTTTCAATCTTTTTCTTTTTCTTTTTAAAGAATATTGTTTATGGTAAACTATGAAATCTAAAAAATTAACCATATCAAATCAATACGGAATGTTCGAATCACCAGGGGTCAATCTACCTATCAAGCTGGTATTTTTAAAGGCGAAACAGTAGGTAAGATAAGTTACCTATATCTTGATAAAGGTATTTTCACTACAGGTGGTATCACATATCAAAAGAGCAACCAAAGCAGTTTACTATCATTCGAATAATATTTTCAATGGACGGTGTTCTACGTTAAGGTGTTGTTTTTAACGTTAGTTTGAGTTGAAGTAAAAAGATGGTTGTTTTTTTTTAAATACTTACGAGGGGGTTGTCTTTTATATTTTGCATTAAGAAAAAAAAATCTATAAAAGAAAAAGAATATTCATTGAAAATTATAATATGATCAAGTTATTGCTCAACCCCATCCAAATCACCGAGAACCGCACGAAGATTTCATAGTGGGTTGGTTAGCTGTCAGTCAGTCATTTCGATCCCACATCAAAATTCAAAACGCTTATATTCGCTTCATTTCATCTGTGTTGCTTTTCGTTCGTTTGTAGTTTTTATTTCAATGTAAAACTTTTTTTTTGTAGTATCGTATCAATATGATAACTTTGACTGACACCTTTAATATCGAAGAATACAAAACATGTTATTAGCTAGCTTGATATTTAATATTTAATACATATTTATTAGTTTGTTTAAAATGCTCCGAGCCTTACATAAAAATACCTACACAGTACGTTGCGTATATATTGATGGCCACGGGGAAAACAATATCTATATTCAGATAAAGTTTATTTAAATTTGCATTCGACATATCACAATATTTTTAATAGGGCAATCGGTATGGGTCATTTTAGACCAAAAGTAGGTACAAGTAATTAGCAATACAGCTGATTTTTTTTTCATATGTACCTTGAAGTATGTAGATTAAAAAAAAAAAGTTAACCAGTCTATCGATTTCCCAAGTAACCACGGAAATGTAGTGCGCAGTTTTATAATTATTATTCTCTGAATTTATCAACTTCGTTGCAATCGTTTTGAATTTTTATTTAAATATTAATTAGTTCTATAGTCTGGATGCCGTTTGCAGAAAAAAATAGCATGTTTCATTCGGAGCAAAAAGCACTTTTTGTGGCTCGTCTGAAATTGTCGGCCTCACTAACGTTCGGACATCAAACATTCAGACTCGCCACAAAAAGTTTTACTTTTACTCCTAATAAAACAATATACTATTTTGCATATTTTTATTGGAAAAAGGTATGAAAAAAATTATATCTTAAAATTATATATTAATCATCTTTTATACATTTTCACTATATACATTTTGTTCGTTGAATATTAATCTTTATATTACACGAGTATCAAATTTTATTTTGAAAAAATACAGAAGATTCCTATCCGAATCTATAAAAATTGCTATTTTCGCTTATAATACAAAAAATCATTGAATCCAAAAATGTATGTAAAATAATTAATTTTGTAATTATATATTCTTGATCTTGGAAGTTTCCCCAACATTTCTACGCAAACCCCATTAAAATTACTCCAGTTTTATCAAAGTTACAATATTAATATAATATTTTCTTGTAAATTCAAGATTCCTAAAATTTACAAAATAATGAAAAGTGCCGTATTTCGTAATTAGGAAAAATTAACTATCCGTAAATTTTATTTATGGAACAGACCTCCTAAATAACAGTTTCCATCCTTCGAAAAATTGTTCCAATGCCACCTTATTATATAATATAATTTTTATTGAGATACTTGGTTTTTTATTAGAATATAATATTTATATTATATATGAGTAATTTGCTAAAAATGATTATGTGCCATGACAAAAAAAATGCCATTTTAAAACCGACACTTTCCTCTTCAAAACACCGTATTACAATTATTTATATCTTTATTATAACTGTACAATAGTTTATAATGTACTCCGCCGCGCTTCAGAAAATGGAGTCGCGCGGATGCGGAACACATACTTAGTTTACCGAATTTTTTACGGACAAACCATTGATCGGGCTAAAGAAACGCAGGACACCTTTTTGTTGCAAAACACTCCCCCTACACGGTGGTATTTTTTATTTTTCTCTACCTTCGTCCCAGCGCGAAACATTGAAAAATTTCTAAAAAAAAAAGTTTTTTGATTTTTTTTTCTAATTTGGGAAATCGATAGACTGGTAAACTTTTTTTTTATATCAATCTACATACTTTAAGATACTTATGAAAAAAAATCAGCCGTATGGCTTATAGAAATAAAGAGTGAAGTGAAGTCTTGTTCGGGAGTTTTATTTAAAAAAAACTAAGCTATTTTCATTTGAAGATGTGTCTTGATTTGATCTTTTCTAATTTAAATTTCCGAATGTTGACGAAGTTTTACATATATGGTAATGAAGAAAGAACATTCCACTTGGTCTGGAAACGGATAGAACCGAAATTAAAATTAATAGGAAAACCAAATAGACCAACCTTCTAGATTGTCAATTGTTATAGAAAGAAGGGAGGAGATAATTGAATAGCAGAAAATCAGCACCGACTACAAAAACAAAAGAGAATCAACATTCGTTGCTGCCGAGCATGCAAATGTGAGGTTTTTAATTAAAATTTTAGTGCGATTATTTTATAGTCTATATATATGTAGAAAAAATTCTATACAAACAGGGGTTATTAAAATTATTTGGAAATACTTACTTTAGTATTATTGTGACACTATTGGGAAAAAAACCAACTCCAAAAATCCAATAATTGGAAAATTAAATATACTTAAACTTAAGTTCGCACCATATGAGAAACTTTTTTATTATCAATTTTAGGAAAAAAACTTATTCCTCATAAAAAGTTCTGCATGCTCTAAGATCTAAAATACAATTATCAGATATCAATAATTTTTTCAGTATTATACGAGGTTTCTAAGAAAATATGAACTTTACTCAAGAGAAAAGTACCTTTAAATTTGACAATATCAAAAAATGTTATGAATAAAAGTTGTTAAGAATTGAAAACTACGTTCAAATATATGATTTTTTTATTTATATGAAAAAAATGTATTCTTTTTTTAAATGTATTTCTAGATACAATTAATAACAATGCAAATTTTACTGGAGTTACTAGTAATGTAGCTTTGACAAACTAATGAATGTTTGACAGTAACTGTCAAAACGCGTTAGAATTATACGCAAATATGATAGCGCTATTGAGAAAATAGAAACAATATTAAACAAGCACAAAACTTAATTTTTTCAATGTAAATAAGCAGTAAGTAAATATGCAATTGCATATTTGAACGTAGTTTTCGGTTCTGATAAACTTTTTTTTATACTATTTGTCGACATTGTTAAATTTAAAGGTACTTTACGCTTGAGTAAAGTTCATATTTTTTGAGAAACCTCGTATAATACTGCAAAATTGATAATAAAAAAGTTTCCCATATGATTCCAACTTAGGAGAACATATGGTATAAAAACATAAAACAATTTCCATACACATGAAACCTCTGGTATATATACCTACCATAAATATTTATACCTCTATGAATTATCGAGTCAACTCCTTTTTTCTAGAGTTGATAATGGTATTCAGCGGCATGTCCGCTCCCCTCATCCTACATCACTAGACCGACTGAGCTGCTACTCTTTATTAAACTCATTAATTACCACGTACATAACACACAATGGACCAAAAAATTAAAATCGAACCAGTATCGTACTTATCAACACTTTCAACTCATAAAAATATAAATATTGAGTCTTTTTGTTATAGTTTATTGTGTCACAATGAGCTCTAGCAGCCAAAGACTATATTAGCG
>CAJUYI010000021.1:422011-452548 GCA_910591695.1 Galerucella pusilla | reverse complement strand
TTTTTTCAGCCACTCTAGCGTCCCGTCGTCATCGCAGACCACTCTGACGATTTCACCGGAGTAGGTCCACGACTTAAACGTGGGCGCTTTGCTGTTGCTGCTGGAGGCGGAGAAGATAATCTTATCCAGCTCCTCTAGCAGTTTATTTTTGATAATTCTTTCCCGTTCTGCGGTAACCTTACCGTACGGGTTAGTCTCATCTATAATAGCAACCTTGAGGTGTCTCAAGGCGGCATCCGAAAAGGTTTTGGAAGGCGCGGCGACATTTCTGTCGCTGCGCGGCTTCTTCAGCCTTCTTGGAGTCCCCTCCGTGGAGGTGCTCAAGTGAGGGCGCTTACCTGCAGGGGCAGCCGGTTCCTTGCCTTTATTCAAAGCGGAGCTCTTGGCGCCGGCCGCAGGAAGTGCCTTTGTTGTTGGAGGTGGAGTTGGGGAAGAGGGGGGTGCACTTGTAGCTGCTGCCACCCCTGATTCCTTCGCTCTCTTCCTCCTTTTGGCTTCGGCGCCGCAAATGCGCTTTCGCCTAGGCCTTTGTGTTATTGTATCACGAGGTGATCTTCCATGTCCAGCCTCATTCTGTGCAGTATTTTGGGGTGGACGTTTCTGTTCATCCCCAGCTACTGCTTTTGATTGAGGTGAGCACTTCTGTCCAGCCTCGGGATTTTTTATTGGTTGTTGTTTGTTCATGTGTGTTCCCACGAGTAGCAAGGGAAGGGTTGGTCACCTCTGGCAGAGCCCCGCATTACCAGAGGAAGGCTAATTACAATGGGGTTCCGCCCGGTTCCCCAAGGGGATCGTTCGTGACCGCATATCACCCTGCGGCCATTCAGCTGTCAGCACGATTCCTTACACCTTAGCTTGGGTAGGCTGGTCCGCGGTGGCATGTTTCGCAAAGGCTTTTGGGGAGGTTTAGCTCCCCTCACCCTACTTATTTCTGCCACTGACCAAGGGACCGACGACGCAGTCCCTTGGCCGTTCCCCTATCCGCCACCTGGGGACGCGCCCGATAGATAGCCCAACCCACGGGATCACACAAATTTTGGTAGGACAAATACTAAAATAACTAAAGTCCTCTTAACTTCCACATTTTTTCGAAGAAATTCGTTACGGAATTAAGCAACAAGAAGGAATGGGATCCAAATACCATTCAATGGTACACAGATGGCTCGAAAGCAATAGAAGGAACTGGGATAGGACTCTTTGGGCCAGGAACCAAACACTCTGAAAGCTTGGGGAAATCCCCAAGTATCTTTCAAGCTAAAATCCACGCCATTAGAAAGTGCGCCCAGTTCAATATTGATAAAGGATACAGAAGACAAAGGATTATCATAATGTCGGATAGTCAAGCAACCATTAAATCACTGAGCTCTTGTGTAATCAGTTCCAAAATGGTGTGGGAATGTCTAAGCAAGGAAGGAAATGAAATAGCAGATGAACAATAAATACCATTGGAAAGATCTAGTAGGGCTTATACAATCAAAGACTCTTCTGGGTGACTACAACCTGTTGAGATCAAATGAATGCATAAGTCAAAGTAAAACTGCGCTAAGAGTTTTATTAGAGGTCCTAACGGGACATTGTCGCCTGAATGGGCACCTGAATAAGCTCAAAATAGTGGAGAAAGAAGAATGCAGATTTTGTGGCACGGAAGAAGAAACCTCCATCCACATACTTTCCAACTGCACAGCACTTCAGAATCCTAGAGCACAGCAGCTGGGAGATTACTGGAAAGAAGAGGAACATCTACCTAAGTTGAAGCTTGCAAACATCCTAAAGTTCCTCCGGGAAAAAGGACTAAAGGAACTACTAGTTTCTGAGACTCTCCTCAGAAACTGAATAGAAGGGGGCTCAATAGATCTTTTAGGTCTCAGTGAATGTCACTCCAAAATACATACATACATACATACAACTTCCACATCACTTAGTGTATTTTTTCGCATTCTTATTATTAACTGGTACCTCCAAATTAGTTTTACCAGTGGCGTAGACCTGAAAAAAATTAAGTAACTTACTTTTACCCCAACTCAAACGGAAAAGTTTATTAAACAAGTCCTGAGAAATTTTGTATTTCTCTGTTTTATTGGGACAACTTGTATAAATTGTTGAACACTAACTGTCGGTTGAATTGGGAAAGATTTCACTTAGGTACTGAACTCAAATAAATAGTACAGTGCAAAGTCTACTATATTTTGAACTATATTATTACAAATAGAAATTAACGGTTTTATTTTCTTTCACCCACTGTATATATATATATGGGGAAATATATATATATTTATAAATATTCATCAGAGACAATAACTTGGAGAAGTTAATAATTAATTTTCCCTTCTGAAAATCTGTTATCGGTGAGATGGAAGTGAACGTTGATGATGAGAGTTCCAATATTTGGCTTTTCAATTAATTATTTCTTGTTTTCAATTCGGTTCTCTCGGGGAATATATAATTGATTCTATTATTATTTCAATTGTTGTAAAGCAAATGAATTTCTGGAAAATACTCGTTCTCGTCATTTCAATTTTCGTCTATTGTTCTCTTTTTAATAGCCGGTAATCTACTTGGCTAAAATTCCACTCGATTTCTCTATAACACAGCTTTATCATCAATATTGTGATGTTTTTCTTATTTATTTGAACTGTTTTTACCGTGGGATGAAATTATACGCTCAGTATGGCTAATTACTATTGATTTATTGAAGAAACACTTACACACTATAATAAAAGTTAATTTATATACACACTATTTAATGTCTACTAATTTATCTACACTCGGTATAATAATTGTCCTATTTTATCTTCAACACTATTTATATTCACTATCTGTTCACTCACTGTATACTGAACAACTGTCCGACTCACTCGAGAACCCGTGTATATATAGTTATATAGTTCTTTGCAACTCTAGAACCTTCTTGAATTTACGAATCAGAACATTCAGAAATAAACCATTGTATTGACTTGTATGGAGCTTTCTGGAAAGGGACAGGACCGGCTTCGGAATCACTGAGTTCGTTTCAATATAATATTTTCGTTATAGTGTAATTTTGTCTTAGAACATTCATTAATACTGTATTTTTGTTTTCAGAATGTCAGGCAGATATGTCAAGGCAGAGTAATCGACATATTGGTAAGTGAAAAATAATTTTTTATTGGTTATTTGAAATTATATTTTAAATTTGATCCTCTTAATGCTGAATTTCGGTTAGACTCAAGCAATTTCTTGATCTACATATCGAAATATTTGTTATAATTGCTTAGAAATTTTATGCTTTATACAGGATGTCCCACAACGAGTTAAAACTGTCAGTATATGGCAAAATATTTATAGTAAAATCATGAAAATTCCTACGTTTCGGTTTTCGGATGCAATCTTTTTAACTAAAATATTTTCAAAGATGGCAGACTTCCGGTTCTACCGGAAGTCGACTGTAACTTTGTTATTTTAAATGGAACATCCTGTATATTAAGACATCTACGTAAAATTTTAGTATACTTTTTTCGAAAAATACTTATTTTTTGAGTTATCAATTTTCTTGTAAAAAATTTGACGGTTGCAGACCCTTACACATTATTTTTTTAAGAGGATACCCTTAAATATATGAAATTGGTTTCTGTTAGGTTGCCTTTAGCAAGGTCAGACCTATTTGAATCTATGTTGAAAAATTTTTCATTTTATACAGGGTGTGTAAAGAAAGTGTTCAAAGTTTAACTTCATAAATATCAAATTTCTTTATTTTTTTTTCAATGGAACCACCCGGTTTTTTCTATTTTAATGCATTCAGGGGTAAAAAATAAGGCAAATTCATGTGAATTTTCCTATACCTAAACCTTACCGTTATCCAGATATTAAATGTTTTCTGTAAATTTTTAGAGATGCAGGTGTTACTGTTACTATTGCTTTTTCTGTTATGCGTGTATCTAAATTTTAATTATGCGAGAATATGAAGACTATAAATTATTGAATTCCTTCGATCTTCTTAGAAGTGGATGAGCAATTAAATTTTAAAATATTGAACCGTTGAGATAGTTAGAGGGTTCAATACTTTATACTAGCTCTGTATAAGTGTATTTCGGCTAAATCCAAATCGGAGTTTATACAAAAACCCTTAGAAAGGACAAGGAGAAAAAAAAACTGAATATCGCCTAAATCTGCCGGTTTTCCGAACCGATCGGTTCCAATTAGAACATTAATTGAATGGTAAGGGTGGGCGTCGTACATGTCGCGGTGTTAAACTTGGAAATGGAAAGCGACAGATCGAAGCGGTCTTAGATTGACAAGTGACAGTCGCGAAACTTCGGGACGTAGCCAACTTAAATTAGATTTGTGTTTTGTCTCGTTTGAGTAGATCTGGAAATAAACACGAGCGCATGTAATAGACGTTCTTATAGGGGGAAAAGGAAATTCTAAAATCTTATTAAAGATTTTTTTTAATTTGTTCTGAAAAAAAAAAACTAAACGTTCTGTATAAGGTATCGTATTAATATATCTACAATGTCATTTCGTTTGAGTATAAAAAATGCTCGTTCTATCTGTATTTGTCTCATAGTTTCTCTCTTCGGTCGACTAATTTATTATCTCTTCCCCTAATACATCGACACAGGCGCGTCAAAGTGTTGATACCCTAAGAAAGAAAAATGTATTTCTTCTTCTTATGTGTATGTGTGTGTGTGTGTGAGTGTGTGAGGGTTTCCTTAATCCGATAAATCAAATCAAAGATCACTAGATCTTTCTCAGACAGAACTTATAAGAGCTTATAGAAGCTCTACTAGAATAGATCGACTTTACCGCCATCTCGCCCGTTTCTTAAATTCGATTTTCTCTACTTTTTGAGAAAACAGACGACTTTTTCTTTTATGTTCGATGTTTTGATCTTTATTAAATTGAAATAATCTTATTTGTTTCTTATAATATCGTTAAAACACCCCATTTGTAGAAAGTTTCATCTATTTATTAAAATAACTATACAGGGTGTCCCATGAAGAGTTAAAACTATCTATATATAAGACTATATCTTCTGGATTAGGTTAAAATAAAAGAATGTGTTGCTTCTGAAAACGAAGATTTATTTTGTTAATTTCATATCAAAGAAAACATCTTATGTAGTACCCTATTGTAACAACTTTACCTGAAAACAAAGAAACGACATTCAAAGTTTATTTTTCCATTAATTCTTATCTCTATACACAAAATGTATTCGAACAAAAGTTTACTTTTTTTGGAATTTTTCTTGACACTATATTCTAATAATGATAGACTAAAAAGTTTGTAATTTTTCCAACAGTCAGGCAAAGCGTACTAAATTAAAAAAATATTAAAGAAAACCTATTTTCTTTACATGTATATGGCAAAATACTTATAGTATTTTATAGTATAGACTTATAGTCGACTTCTACCGGAAGTCGACTGCAAATTTGTTATTTTGAATAGAACATCCTGTATATTAATACATTTATGAAATCTACGTAAAATTTTAGTATAGTTTTGTCTGAAACCTTTTTTCGAAAAATTCATACTTTTTGAGTTATTGATTTTTTTGTAAAAAATTTGACCGTTGCAGACCCTTGTAAATTATTTTCTTAAGAGGATACCTTTAATGAAATGAAAATGATTTCTATTCGGTTGCTTTTAGCAAAGTCAGACGTATTTGAATCTATATTGAAAATTTTTTCATTTTATACAGGGTGTGTATAAAAAGTATTCAAATTTTAAATTCATAAATATCAAATTTCTTTATTTTCTTAAATAGGACCACCCGGTTTTTTCCATTTTGGGTTTTTTCCATGCATTCAGGGGTAAGAAATAAGGAAAATTCATGTATACATTCTTATACCTAAACCTCACAGTTATCCAGATATTGAATGTTTTCTGTACATTTTGAGAGATGCAGGTGTGGTCTAAATTTTATTTTGACCCGTTGAAACAAGCACTGAGAAATAAAAAATATTATGTAAATTTGCTTTTAATATACATGGTAAATATGGCAACGTTGTTACAAGCAGTAAGATATCCTGCATCTCTAAAAACTTAACGGTAAGGTTTAGGTATAGGAAAGTATACATGAATTTGCCTTCTTTTTTACCCCTGAATGCATTAAAATAGAAAAAACCGGGTGGATTATTTAAAAAAATAAAAAAATTCGATATATATGAAGTTAAACTTTGAACACTTTTTATACACACCCTGTATAAAATGAAAAATTTTCCAACATAGATTCAAATACGTATGACCTTGCTAAAGGCAACTGAACAGAAACCATTTTCACATCTTTAAGGGTATCCTCTTAAAAAAATAATTTGCAAGAGTCTGCAATGGTCAAATTTTTTACAAAAAAATGAATAACTCAAAAAGTATGCATTTTTCGGAAAAAGTTTTCAGACAAAAGTATACTAAAATTTTACGTAGATTTCAAAAATGTATTAATATACAGGATGTTCCATTCAAAACAACAAAGTTGCACTCGACTTCCGGTAGAACCGGAAGTCTGCCATATTCTGAAAATGTTTTAGTTAAAAGATCGCATCCGAAAACCGAGACGTAGAAATTTTCATGATTTTACTATAAGTATTTTGCCATATACAGATAGTTTTAACTCGTCGTGGGACACCCTGTATAATTGTTGATTTTAAATTTATAATAAATACCTACATATTTAATACCATCATGATGTACGCTGCCTCTAAAGGTGGAAAAATAATTCATTGTGGTGCTTCAATAAGGAAATTACGAGTATAATAGCAATCTTGAAACGAGTATACATATACAGGGTGTCCCAAACAAGAGTAACTGATTTGAAACATAAATGCCCAGCTTATGATTTGCTCCAAAGATATGGGGTTTTCACTAGTTTCACTAGTATATCAGAGAGATTTTTTTAGGCTTGGCTGGCATTTCATCCGATCAACACAGGGTGTTTTACTAATGTTGGTCAAATTCAAAGGGGAAAATATTTATCATTTTAAATGGAACACCCCAAAATTTTTGATCTCATTCGAAAGAGCAATCATTCCCCTTTCCAAAAAAATGTATTGAAAACATTCCGCAAGAAATGTTAGAAAATTTAAAATTTCATTTACAGTTATGCATAAACGAAGAGGGTAGGCATATGCAGCATTTATTGTAACTTTTTTGTTCTTCCGTCTTCATATGTATTGAATAATGTTATCATGTTTTTTTACTAAATAAACTGTTTGTCAGATTTGTTGGCAATTATTCACGTAATTAAAAATGTACTACTACATGAAACCTCGAATATCTTCGTTGTTAATTAAAAAAAAGATAGAAAACTATACATTTTTGGAAAGGAGAATGATTGCTCTTTCCAATGAGATCAAAAACTATAGGGTGTTCAATTTGAAATAATACATATTTTCCCCTTTGAATTTGACCAACATTAGTAAAACACCCTGTGTTGATGAGATGAAATTTCAGCCAAGCATAAAAAAATCTCTTCGATAAACTAGTGAGACTAGTGAAAACCCCATCTCTTTGGAGCAATTAATAAGCTGGGCATTTATGATTAAAATCAGTCACTCTTATTTGGGACACCCTCTATTTAAAATTGCCGAATGCCGATTTGTTTTTCTAGTTGTACCTATCACCTAATTCCAAGGGAATAAATTAGTGTTTGTCAAATTTTTATTATAGTTTAAAATAGAATCAAACAATATTAAAAAAAGAAAAAGCAAAAGAGAAAACGAGATGATTCGTGTATACAGCAGGTGGTCCATACCATACCACAGAATGCTCCGATCACAAACTAAAACATTGTAAAGTGTTGATCAATATCAGGATCGGAGTATAAAATTATTATTTCAGTTAATTTCCATAAAATGTTTTCGAGTCTTCTTCATTGACACTTTAGTTGTCAAAAAATAGTACCCCCAGGAGCTCGTACCAGAAACTTGGGAGATGATAGAAGCGGTAAAAATAATAAAATTTATCGAAACTTAAATACTTTTTCCATCATTCGAATACGTCTCTGTTTCTTAAACAACAATGGACGACGGTATGATAACAGTACCGATGGTCACTTGTCTTTCAAACTGTCAAACATCAAGCCGGTATATACCTCCGATCACTGTTGGTCCATAATTACACAGCCTACTCCGATACACTTGATTATAAATGGAAATTGAGTCGGTTAAACGGTTTTTAATTGGTTGTCAACTTGTTATTTGATTGCACTTCAACCGTTTCGGAACGAACATAGTTTGAAAAACGCCTGTTCGATGAAGTGCTTTTTAATTTTCTCGCGATCGTACCCAGTCTTATCAGTCAGAATACGCTCGAGCTTCGAATATGTACCACCGGGATTCGTCTGATGGATGACATGCCGTGCACGTTATAGATACCTACTTTTAATTCGATGCTATGTTTTAACGATTTATTATATCAGAGAGTGAGATAAAATAGTCTATAAACAATAAATTGGAAAAAAATGTAAAGAATACCTTAAAATCCCTTAATATGAGAGCCTGCACCTGAGGGGATTGTTGGTAATGAAATGGCAGACCAGTTAGCTAAAGAAGGTTCTGAAGGAGATTTCTTAGGTCCAGAACCCTAGTAGTAAGGAACTCCAACTCAAATGGAGGCCGACACAAGGACACCTCCATACTAAGAGTCTACTGAATAAGTAAGACAAGGAATTCTTGTTCAGGCTGTTGAAATTGGGTAAAAGAAATTTGAAAACAGGTACCGACGTGGTGACTGGACACTGTACCCTGAGGAAGCATCTGCACAGGACGGGTAAAGTTAGTGAACCTATGTGCAGAAAATGTGAACTCTTCTATTAAACACGTACTCACATACTCTGCTTCAGTGAGAACGTACAAGGACTCTGACGGAAGCACTTTGGAGTGGTAATAACAAAACCATCACAACTACTGAAGATCCCTCCAGATAAACTGGTGGCCTATACAGTGCTATTCAAAAGTCCCCTCTCCCCCTTGTATCTTTTGAACGGCTACACTTACATTAATAAAATTTGGAGGGTGATAATAAAGTGTTGTAAACTTCTTTACGAATGGTAACAGGTCACGTAATAGTAATAAATGACGTTACAGTGCCACTCTGGTCAATAATTTTAAATAGGACCTTTTGGCAAGTGATATCTCGTTTGAAAGGCATTGACATTGGCTACATAGCCACATTAATTTTGTTTGGGTTTAAACTAATTTTGACGGATACATTAAATAAATACCTAAATTATTGAAATTATTTTTTTTTATTTAATTAATCAAATAACAACAATGGATTCTTATAGCAAGTGTTCCAAATGTGCTCCGTCTACTTCCTGACAGTTATACATCCTATTAGTAAACTCTTGTCGTACTCGTTCGCATTCTTCAATAATTCTTTTTTTTAAAACGCCAATGCTATCTGGTGCCGTAGTATAAACCTTGGATTTCAAGTACCCCCATAGAGAAAAAATCTAATGGTGTCAGATCTGGTGACCGAGGTGGCCATTCTATTGGACCTCGCCGGCCGATCCATCTACCTCGATATTTTTCATCCAGGTAACGTCTCACTGCACCATAATAATGTACAGGAGCACCATCTTGTTGGAATGTTATTTCCAGATGGCCGAATTCATCTGGATTATCTTCCAGAATTTCAAGAATTAACGGCTCAATTGCATTTTGTAACATCTCCAGTTACACTTCACCGCCTAAATTTGAATTTAGGAAAACAGGACCAACTATGTAGTTTCCCAAAATACCTGCCCAAACATTGACTTTTTCTGGAAAGTGGGTATGTTGTTCACGAAAGGTGTGAGGATTTGTGTCACTCCAATACCTTACATTTTGTGTAGGTATTCACATTTCCATTGAGGCAAAAACTACTTTCGTCACTAAAACAAATTGTTTTTGTGTAATGTGGGTTTTGACTAATTTTATTTGTCATACATTCACAGAATTCGAGTCTTCTGTCGGGGTCGTCATCCGAAAGGTGGTGCACCATTTTTAACTTGTATAGATGAAATTTATTTTTAGCCAACACTCTCTGTACTTTACTTTTACTTACTTCACAGATAGACGCAACTTTAGTTGAAGAGGAAGTAGGGTTTACTACCATTTCAGCAACTATATCAATTTTTTTATCATCACTAAATGTTGGTCGACCAGATAGTTTGGCATCTTGAACACTACCTGTTGCTTCAAACTTGTGAAGAAGCTCCCTCAAATGAGTTCCCGAGATAGGGCGATCTGGATATCTCTCATTAAATGAATGTTCCGCTTCATGGATATTCTTTTTAGATTCACCAATTATTAAGATAGCTGCTACTTTGTCGGCTTGAGTACGTACCATTTTACCTATGTAAACTCAAACGTCTCGTTAAACAATAAAATTAAATATTTAAGCTATTTAGAAAAACTTTGCAAAGCAACAAATACTATTAAATTAAAAACGTCAATTTTTTGACAACTAACCAGAAGCGGACTGAAAAATCTTCAATATTCAAATTTGAAATAATAATTTTGGTATTTATTCAATTTATACGTCAAATTTAGTTTAAGCCCAAACAAAATTAGAATGGCTACCTAGCCAATATCAATGCCTTTCAAACGAGATATCACTTGCCATAAGGTCCTATTTAAAATTATTGGCCAGATTGGCACTGTGACGTCATCTATTACTATTACGTCACCTGTTACCATTCGTAGAGAAGTTTACAACACTTTATTTTCACCCTCCAAATTTTATTAATGTAAGTATAGCCGTTCAAAAGATACGAGGGGGAGAGGGGACTTTTGAATAGCACTGTATAGAAAACACGAAGCTTCTGGAATGGGAGTAGGTAGATAACATGGGTAATGGTACAAAGATTCAGTTCAAGTGCCTGGGCTGTTAAGCCCAACATAAACGTATGAATGAATAAATAGGACGTTCTCTATAAGCTCCTCATACCTCAATGTCTATCTCACTCGGTCCCCGATGATACTATTCTTCGGGATTTTTAAATTATGTGTTTTTGGTAGCTTGAAGGTACGAGCGGAATTAATATTATACAGGCAGTACTGTCTTTGCTGTATACTGTTTATCCATCCATTCAGTTATTTATTATCTTTTAATACAGGAGTGCGTTTATATTAAACAATAATTTCTTGATTATTTATCTATAAATTCACTTAAACTGGTGCGTTCATCAAAATTCATTAGAAATTGTTCGTCTTGACATAGCAATTCCGTTTAAATAGATAGAGAGAGAGTGGAATTGAATCAATTGATTTGTGACAATGTTGTTTAACTTCAGCATAAGTAATCAAATTCAAACAGAGCAATACCTTTGTACGGGGGACCTTCTGTTTGTCTAAGCAACTGAGAGATAATTCAGTCTAGGTATAGCTTCGGTAGTAACTAAACATTTTCCATAATTTGCATATGTTAAGGTGTAAGTCTGTCATGCAAAAGAGACCGAATGCTCTTTAGTAGTTGTTTAATTATTAGTATTCGAAATTATGTCATAATATTTGTGTTCTATTGAGAATTTTGAATAAATTTTAACAGTTTGGTAGGAAATGAAATAATAGATGAAAAAATAATAATTCTTCTATTCTTAACTTAAGCACATGATATATTTCATAAAAAAAAGAACCCACTGTATTACGCTACAGCTGTTCTCTCGAATCTTTTCTTTATTTTAATCCTTGAAGGATTCAATCGTTTGTCTCCAATCGCAATCGAGGTATTCGAGAGATGGACACAAAAGAATAGGCTCAAGATTCACTTTTTTAGGATTAACGATGACGTGAGTATCAAAAGCGTTCTTAATGCTTTGTACGTTTTTTTTCTTTCTTCCTTTAATATAGATCGATAAACTTATGATTTATTTTCTAAAAAGACATGGAAAGAAATATTTACGACTTTGTCGAAAAATGTCAATTTGCAAATTCCATTCGAACATAATACTGTTTATGGGGGTCAAATATTCCAATTTACTGAATGTGCTAGGAAATTTATAGTCCTATTTCCGCCACTAAATATTCAGTCGATATGAATTTTCCGACTCGATTAACTTTTCCGTATAATTTTATTGCCAATTTTTAGGTTGTTGATATCTTACCCTCTTTGCTTTTTAGTCTAGTGCGTCGATTGTGCCATTATATTGAAACGAAAAGCATTTGCATCTCTTTATTAAAACCGCTCCGTCGTATATACTCTAAATAATATTCTTCCCAACCAAAGTAATCTGAAATATTCTTTGTGGGCAATTCGTCGTTCAATTCGATTTTTAAAGAGATACAGGGTGCTTAATGTATTTTAATAAAAGCAACAATATAATGTTTGAAGGGCATGTTTCAAACCCTCTATCATTACATCAATAATATTTGTAAAACCCTTATAATTACAAATAGGTTATTGGCACCGAATGACGCGACTCCCTGAATATCAACCTAGATAAACCGCAACTAATATATCCGTGATTAACAATAATATCCAAAGGGCTCAATTTATAGAACACACCTGCCTGTAATAATTAGCTGGGCATAATTAACCTTCAACCCAACTTGTTGATTTTGCCAATGTTCCAACTTTATACTGAATAGGTTCGACTATCTTGCATAACGCTGATTCTCTCTTAGTGAGGTCGCTTGTTTTGGAATTATATTTTCAACACTCGCAACCAGTCAAATCACAAACTTTTTGACGACTTCACGTTGTCGGTCTCTTGTTTGTATGTATGAATTTATTTTGGGGGGACATTCACTGAGACCTAAAAGATCTATTGTGCCCCCTTACTTCTACTTAGTTTCTGAGGGACGTCTCAGAAACTAGTAGTTCCTTTAGTCCTATTTTCCGGAGGAATTTTAGGATGTCTGCAGGCTTCAATTTAGGAAAATGTTTCTCTTCTATCCTGTAATCTCCCAGGTGCTCTAGGATTCTGAAGTGCTGTACAGTTGGAAAGTATGTGGATAGAGGTTTCTTCTTCCATGCCACAAAATCTGCATTCTTCTTCTTCCACTATTGTGAGCTTTTTCAGGTGCCCATTCAGGCGACAATGTCCCGTTAGGATCCCTGTTAAAACTCTTAGCGCAGTTCTACATTGACTTATGCATTCATTTGATCTCAATAGGTTGTAGTCACCCAGAAGAGTCTTTGATTGTATAAGCCCCACTAGATCTTTCCAATGGTCATACCCTCAGAAAGGTATTTCAGTCCCTCTCTTTGCTAGTTCACCTGCTATTTCATTTCTTCTATTCCAGTGTGTCCTGAAATCCATAGTAAGGTGTTCTCGCCTAGTTCATTGAGTTTGATTTGGTGTTATATTTTCAACACTCGCAACCAGTCAAATCACAATCTTTTCTAATAACTATTCATTGACGACTTCACCTCGTAGATCTCTTAAGTGTCTTCTAGCTTCTAACTCTTCAAGCTCTTTTTTCAAAAATATGTAGTACCTACTTCTAGCTTAGTGTTATGTGTTAATGAAGGTTTGGTGTCAAATAGATTTATCTGGTTCAACCAATATAGACAGTATTACATACTGTACATTCAAACTCATCCCAAAATTTCTTAATGGTGAAATTTTTGTTTTTACATTTACATAATATGACCTTATACAACAAATATAGTTAAGTAATATAAGCCCCCATACTAATTCACCGTAGATACAGTGATATCCTTTAGCTCCCTCTCACTCTACAGTTCTCTTTATTGTTATTGTCGCTAGTGAGATAACATCTCTATTAATAATAGAGAGAAATATTAGCAAATTGTTTGAATACTTCTGATTATTTTTTGACGTTTCTTAAAACCAATGAAATGCTTCTTTATTTGTCACAAGAGTAAGTTTCAACCAATTATGTCATTATTATAGTGGGAATAAATCTCTTGTGATTATTCTCGGGAATAATCTCTATGGCTTTTATTTGCCTAGCAAGTGTCAGATAGTTGTCAAAATAATTACCTAATTGTTTCAACGCGATATATAAAATGGGTGAAAATTATCGGTTTAGTACCTTTTCTGATGCAGAAATAACAAAAAAGATTTTAAAAACTACTTCGAAAAATACTCTAATAAGTAATCAGTCTATATGGAGACAATTTAAGTCCTTCACCAAAGAAAGAAATTATATTTTGGATCAATCTACTACAACAGCTACTCTGGCATTGATTTTGAAATATTGGGCTTATAACATGAAAAGAGAAGAATTAAATTTTTCAATAATTTTATGATAGTTTCATTGATCTTTTTCATTGTAAAAATTTGTGAATCAAAAAATAATCTAGTCAAATATAACTTACGAGTTCCATAAATTAGAAAATAATTTGACAGATTTTGTTCAAACTTGTTGCCATTTGGGCAACAAGTTTTCAAAAAATCTGTCAAAGTATTTTCAATTTATTCTCGTTATATTATCACTGAGAATAATCTAAAAAATATTTATTTATAATCTGGACCTGGTACATAATAATTTTCTTCGTATTTTAAAGTTTTTCTATATTATTTTATTTTTATTTTTTGTTAGTGAGTCAGCTGGTCTTTTAGTTGTTATTTCAATAACCAGTCGTAGATATGCCGACACCTACGCCTCTATTTTGAAATAATCGACAGAGCCGAAAATAAACACAATGAAAAGGTGCAACTTTTAACGTCTTGATTAATTTTTTTCATTCTGAATTCATGTATAAATGAATAACATTATATCGATGTCTGTTTGTTATTTGTATTTTGAAATGACACTTTGTTTTTAGTTTCACCCCACATCCACCTACCCACACAACATACAAAAAAAATAACAAGTTACAAGTTTCGATATAATATAACGAAAACAACCTTTTCATTGTTTCTGATTTAAAAACTTCTCCTTATCACACTGTGTAAAAGATAATGAGGAAAATTGTCAAAACCCTCATTCGGCAAATCTTCACAATAATCAGTGTAAATTGGTTGGAAGAGTCCCGATTAGCAGAAGGATGCGCCAAACAATAGTCCCGGATTCTGGAATCATACACATGGAATAGACATGTATTATACACTATTCAATAAATGGCAGAAATGAGCTTATGTTTCCAGAGGCGTCTAAATACACGATTTTGACAGGTTTTAAATCGCCTTTCAAGAAAAACTTTCCATTCTTATTTAAAAGTCTGTATCTACACTGTGGGCCGAAATAAAGGAGTACATTTTTTAATTGAAAATATTTTTTTTGTTTTTTGGGCGATTGATTTTCTTTTTGCAGGGCTAATTACCTAACATGTCCTCAACCTGTCTGTGAATTTGGAAGCAAAAATAATGTACAGGGTAGGACTTATAAAAAAATTATATAACAGTGCATTTGAGCTCGTTGCAAATGAAAACTGTTTTAGCTAAAATTGTACTGATATGCTTTTTCGGTAGATAAACTACTATCCAGAACACTTCAGTGGAAAGGAAATTTTCCGAAATTACCGGATTCGCGAAATACCATTTTTTTATTAAATAACATTTTAACAAATAACACATTTATGAAAACAGTTTAGTAACTTTAAAACTTAGAGAAAAATATTATGAATGTGGCCACCATTATTGTTTACCACTTCTTGAAGTCGTCTGCGCCATAAACTGATAGCCCCATTTATTGCACCCTGTTCAAAATTGTTCCGAACAAACTGCATTCTTTCATTAAGCTGCTCGATTGTTTCAAATTGTTGTCCCTCATACAAATTTTGTTCGAAAATTCCCCAAATTGAATAATCAACCGGGTTTAATTGTGGGCTGTTAGGTGGCCACATTCATACTATTTTTCTCTAAGTTCTAAAGTTACTAAACTGTTTTCATGAATGTGTTATTTGTTAAAATGTTATTTAATAAAAAAATGGTATTTCGCGAATCCGGTAATTTCGGAAAATTTCCTTTTCACTGCAGTGTTCTGGATAGTTTATCTACTGAAAAAGCATATTAGTACAATTTTAGCTAAGACAGTTTTCATTTGCAAAGAGCTCAAATGCACTGTTATATAATTTTTTTTATAATTTCGACCCTGTACATTATTTTTGCTTCCAAATTTACAGTCATGTTAAGAACATGTTAGGTTATTAGCCCTGCAAAAAGAAAATAAATCGCCAAAAAAACAAAAAAAATATTTCCAATTAAAAAATGCACTCCTTTATTTCGACCCACAGTGTATATCTGTAAAGTAGGGAGGGTGAGTGTAGGCTCACAGCACTGAGGTCACATGTACATCCTACCGAGGAGTTGTCCTCCTAGGTCATCGATCATCCTATCCTTCCCAGGAAGGTGGACAGGTCACTAGGAGACATCTCCTTTATATCGGCAGGTGTAGGCCAAGACCACAGACATATAAAAAACAATAGACAGAGCTATTCATTCATAAAATACGAAATGTTTATACTCCAACATTGTTAGATCAGGGGCGGTGAAGAGGCAAAGCATATGACCATTGTTGGAATATGGCGGCCGACAGATAAACACCATAGACGGAGAAATAGCGGGGGCGAATGATTGAATAGACTCAATTCGGGAATTTTTTTTCGATTTTTTAAATTAAAACTTAAAAAACAACTGTGCAACAAAAATTAGTATAAATATCAAAATTTGTCACTACTGATAAAAAATTCAATTTATCTAACTATCACATTGAAATATTTACTGCTCAAATGAGAATATTACACATTTTCATTTATTAAAACAACTTCAAAATTGTCAGTAAAAGTAAGGTATATTGTAGTTTATATTAATTTTGCTCTTCTAGGTAATACAAATTCTTGTGAGGTTTATGAAATAAAAATAATTACAAAATAATACATATTTATTTTACAAGTAGTTACATCGTCAAAGTTAAGTCATTGATTGCGAAATAAGGAACTGCATCTCTCCTTAACATTTTTGTTCCATTGGTCCTTTGTGTAAAATGATTTCCTTTAAAATGATCAGAACATACTTCTTGCTTCTTTGGTAATTTTTTATCTGGTTGGAATCCAAGTGTTTCCATCCAGGTATTTCCATCCAGTTATTTCTTCGAGCTTGGCTTACCGGAAAACTAGAAAAAATCATTGGAAAATTATAGGTACACAACAGTGGCTAGCTGTTTACCTATTTTTTACTACTAACTAGGATTTCTGAAGATAATAGTGTTGTAGTAGAGGTATTGTGATATGAGGTAAAACCACCAGTAAATTGTAAATTATAGCTAGGAATAAAATTACATAATTCCTAGCACCTATACAAAATGCAACAGCAACCTATTAGGTACAGTAAGTAGTCTCCTATCAAAGCAAGCCTTACATGAAGTTTTTAATACCTCAAAACTCTCAGTCTATCCAAATTCCTGAACTACTTGTCTAATGCTTCCTATAGGTAAGCATCATAGACATTTTTTTATATATAGGTATGTGCAGCAACTTATGTTTATTTTCTACAATCTGGTTAAATATGTGTAAGTATGTGAGTGGTAATTTCACCCAATTTTCTCCTTATCAAGCCAATTCAGATTGTGTGAAAAAAGGATTCACATACCCGCCTATGACTAACTTATTTACTACAACTTACCAGTGAAAAGATAGGTTAGGGTTCAAATAGTCGATTTTCCGGCACACCACACAATGTCTCACCATAGTTTTAATTTTTTAACACCTCTGCTTCACTAGTAAATACTAAATTAGGTGAAATACACGCAAATAAATCAAAAACACAGTACTCGCCACTTTAAATATCAATGAAATGATATTGGAATATGGCGGCTGCTTGTTGGGTTATTTTGCTAGCGGCGTTGCCGGACTTCGCAAAATTTTAAAAGATGAGCGGAAAATTATACTATACTACCTTGTATGTAAAAAAAAATTTAAGAGATTCAAAGTCAACAAATAACAAATTTCCACACATATTTCCATGCAAAAATATATGTATGCAAAATATATTCTGTTTGTAGAGAAATATTAAATAATAGTATCAAACATGAAGTATTAAAAGTAATTTTATATTATTCATCTGGCAACGCTGCGTTACTACAAAATAATTTGTAGTAAAGTAAGAATTGATGTTGGCACATACACATTTTGTAAACAACTCTGTCTATTGTTTTTTATATGTCTGTGGCCAAGACTCACCGAACACACAGTCTCTTATTGACGATAACTCCGGACACTCGTATAAGACATGATGCCTGACTTTTTCATCTTCCTGTTCAAACATCCTGCATAGAGGTGTGTCCACTAGCCCCATAGTATAGAGGTGTTTCCTTAGTTGACAGTGGCCAGTCAGAAATTCTACTGTTAAACGTAGGTTTTTCTTGGTCATCACCAAATATATCTTCGGCGCCAGCTTCCCAGGGTATTTAAAATTATAGATACACTTTTCTTTTGTTAAATTTTTGTCTACTCGCTGGCAAAACCTTCCTCTACTTGCTTCCTTTCTCTCTTCCCGTCATTGCTGACAACACAATATGCCAATATGTTCAAGATATAAAATAAGAATCTCTTTTATTCAAATTAATCACGAAATTATTAATATTTTTACATAGTATACATATAATTTTATCACATTTTTGAACATTCAATAGTACTCCGCTGAAATTTCAGCACAGGATGCGCCCATGATAGTTTTCCGCAAATACCGAATACGCAGTAAACTCCAACAGTGTACCTTTGAACTTGACAATTCAATTGTTCTCAATTTCCTGTTAATCGCTTTTCCAACAGCGCCTTCATTCGCTCCTTGAATTCAGTTTGGAAAGTGTGTGTGTGTTTTATGTTCGGAGTGTGACTGTGTGTGTGCATCTGTTTGTTATTGACGTTTTCCTGATTAACTATCCTTCTTAGCGACAACGATATAATTGAATTGCCATTTAAGCTAAATTCTTAACGGTTGTTTTCATATAAACCTCCTGTATTATAAAGTAAAAGTTTCATAACTGTACCAAGTAACATCTCACTAAACAGCTTTTCACCGAGTCGTAAACACCGTTCTTTACGATATGTACGGGGCTTAAAGGCACAATATCTCTTGGTCAATTCTGAGCTGCGAAGTCCAGTCCGAAAGCATTACTTGTCATCGGTTATTGAAACTTATGACGTCAATTCGATAAGGAATAAGGTGATATTGGCTATTATGGGATCCCCAAACTATACGTTTCAGAAATATATTAGTTTAGGTGGAAATTATTGTCAATATTAAGAAAAAATTGGAAAAGCTTCTGCACATTAGTTATCGCTAAGTTCACGCGAAAAATCAGTGGTTGATTCAACTAAATTTTATTTACTATTCATATCTTTATATAGCAGAGTAGAATCTTTTGGCAACATTGCTTGTCATCACATCAACTAATAAGCCGAAATGGAAAGTCATAACTTATAATTTGAGACACATTATGCCCTCTACGTCCGAGTCCCTCTTATAGATCTATACACTTTTCCGTAATGGCACCGAGATAGATAACGACCTGATGGTGTTATTAACCATCGAAACACATTAAGCTCATATTCATTCGAAACTAAGAGAAAAAGAGAATGATATTTTTGTTTTTGTTCATAGAAGTATAAGAAAGTAACAAAAAACTTTTACATAATACGAACAAGAATAATAATAATAAATAATTACATTAGTTTTCCGCAACAACCCCGGGAAGTGGTAGAATAAAACAAATACAAACACAGACCCCTTTTCTTTGTAATTTTTGCACACATGGCCAACTCAGGCTTATTCGTTTAGGCATCCACGGTGTCGGACAGCGTCCATTCGGTATTATTTCATTAAAAACGTGGCCATCTTTGCAGAACGGATTTTAAAATTCTGAGCAGATATGCGTTTTGAATATCGCGCAAGAGAGTTGAACTCTTATTTGATTTATAGGATGCAAATTTGCGGCTTTGTTACCAACCATACAGCTACGGCCATATATACAGGACCTGACTAACCTTTCAAATAATACGATTTTTATAAAATATTATATTGAATGGTTACCGCAAAAATTGTAGATTACAAGAAAGTCAACTCAAGATCTTCCCCTCGAAATAAAAACATTTTCTTATTAATATCTATTGATTGTATGTATGTACGTATGTATGTATTTTGGGGTGACATTCACTGAGACCTAAAAGATCTATTGTGCCCCCCTACTTCTACTTATTTTCTGAGGAGAGTCTCAGAAACTAGTAGTTCCTTTAGTCCTATTTCCCGGAGGAATTTTAGGATGTCTGCAGGCTTCAACTTAGGTAAATGTTCCTCTTCTATCCAGTAATCTCCTAGGTGCTGTGCTCTAGGATTCTGGAGTGCTGTGCAGTTGGAAAGTATGTGGATGGAGGTTTCTTCTTCCATTCCACAAAATCTGCATTCTTCTTCCTCCACTATTTTGAGCTTTTTCAGGTGCCCATTCAGACGAAAACTCTTAGCGCACTTATGCATTCATTTGATCTCAACAGGTTGTAGTCACCCAGAAGAGTCTCTGATTGTATAAGCCCTACTAGATCTTTCCAATGATCAGATCTTCTCTTTTTCTCGGCTTTACTTATTTCTTCCACTATTACATTGGGACTGAATCCGCAAAAGGGCTCAGGCCCCCAGAAAGGTATTTCAGTCCCCCTCTTTGCTAGTTCATCTGCTAGTTCATTTTCTTCTATTCCAGTGTGTCCTGGAATCCATAGTAAGGTGACTATACTGTTCTCTCCTAGTTCATTGAGTTTGTCTAGGCATTCCCACACCATTTTGGAACTGATTACACAAGAGCTCAGTGCTTTGATAGCTGCTTGACTATCCGACATTATGATAATCCTTTGTCTTCTGTATCTTTTACCAATATTGCAGAACTGGGCGCACTTATTATGGCGTGGATTTCCGCTTGAAAGATACTTGGGGTTTTTCCTAAGCTTTCAGAGTGTTTGGTTCCTGACCCGAACACTTCTATCCCAGTTCCTTTTATTGCTTTTGAGCCGTCAGTGTATCATTGAATGGCATTCTTTTTAAGTTTGGTAATGGTATTTGGATCCCATTCCTTCTTGTTGCTTAATACCGTAACGAATTTCTTTGAAAAGTTATACTTTTTCATCATACCGTCTTGTGGTATGTCCCAGGTTGTCTGATTTCTAAGAAGTGAGGAGGTGATTCCCTCTCTACTTAGTCTGTATCTAGTTCTTTCTGCAACGCTTTCCACCACCATATGTACTGGGGTGAGGTTGAGAATCACTTCCATTGCTGCCGTTGGGAATGTTTTCATTGCTCCTGTAATGCATATACAGGCTAGTCTTTGAATTTTTGAGAGGTTTTCTCTCGTCGTCAATAGGCTAGTTCTGCTACTCCACGCAATGGCTCCATAAGTGATGATTGGTCTCACTATGGCAGTGTACATCCAGCTTAGGATTTTTGGGTTACAACCCCAGTTTCTTCCTGCTAGATTTCTGCACACCATTAAAGCCATTTTTGCCTGGTATGTAATCTCCTTTTCGTGTTTGTTCCACAGGAGTTTACTGTCTAGAGTTAAACCTAGATACTAGACTTCTTATCTCCATTCAATCTCGTTCCCATCAAGTTTTATGGTTTTGAGGTCGAGTTTTCTTTTCTTAGAGAAGGCTATCAAGATGGTTTTATTGGGGTTGATGCTAAGTCCCACCTGCCTACACCAGCTATTTGTATAGTTCAGACCCTTTTGTACAATATCACAAAGGTTGTTTTCGAATTTCTTCCTGGCTGTTATGACAATATCGTCGGCATATCCTTGGCAGGATACTTCGAGATCCGTCAAACCACACAGGAGTTCGTCAACCGTCAGACTCCACATTAATGGGGATGCTACTCCTCCCTGTGGGCATCCTCTGGCAGTGCAGATGGAGACAATGTCTTTGCTTGTCCTCGTCTCTGCTACTCTTGTGGTGAGCAGTTTCGACATCCATTCGGATGTTGTGCTGTCTACACCTCTTTTGTTTAATGCTCCTTTGACAGCCTCATGTGGAGTATTGTCAAAAGCTCCTTCTATGTCCGAAAAATGCACATACTACAATTTCTTGGTTGTCTAGAGCACCTCGGATATCCTCCGTCAGTTGTACCAATGCCGTCTCCGTAGATCTGCCTGCCCGGTAAGCATGCTGACATGGGTGGAGAGGTAGTCTCTCTAGGATTTCCGTTCTAATATGGTCTATTGATTGTGAATCCTAACTCTATTCTTATGAACTATTACGATATTTAGTGTTAGATTTGGTGCTTCTTCACTTATTACCTCTGAATAAGGGCAGAGCTTTTGTTCTACTGACTTAATTTTCCCGTGAGATTGATAATAAGGGCTATTGGACAGCCACATAATGGTCATAAAGATTCAGTTCAAGTGCCAACCCAAGCATATGAATGAATGAATGAAGAATTTAGGAGAAACTTATAAAGTGGTCATTAAGAATGTCGTGGCTTATTGGCTGAGTACGTGCCTATAAAACCGGCTAGTATTACTGCTTTTCGTATGTATGTGAGTGTATGTACGTGGTCTCGTTAAAAAAGGTTTGAATTAGAAATATCTCTTGCCGCTTCGGGATTTCATTGGACTTCAAACAAATACGAGTGTGTCGGTCTCTGCTGTACTTGTGTGGTATTTGTATTTAATTTCGTTTAAAAGAGAAATGAGCATATTTTGAAAATAAACGAAATAAGAAGTCATTTTTTAAGTAGAAAATATTAAAGAAGGAACAATATTTATAAAAAAAAGGAACCTATTCCTTACGAATACGAAAATTTTATTACCTCCTTGGTGAAACTGAGTTGTATATTTTATAAAATCATAATTCGTATTCCTTTTTAATAATTAAGCAAGAAAAAATCTCGCTCATTTGAAAGAAGACAAAAGAAAGAGCAATCCTTTGATGTGAAAAACCAAACAGAAAAGCAGGAACTGATAAATACGGTCGCGAAAAGAGTCTTTTTGCATTTTTTTTTCACCCTAGAGCAGTTCTTTAATTAAAAATGGTGAAAAATCAATTTTTTTTCCTTAAAACGTATTGAAACTACCTGATTTGGAAGAAATTAATTGCTAAAATCTTTGACGGCAGTCAAAGGAACACCACTTGCTTTATGTGTGTTTATTAAATACCTTCGCGGAAAATATATTTCACCATTTTATACCATTCTACATGAGGAAATTTTTATTTGCAGCTACCTCGGCAGCTACACACTTACCGGGGCAAGTAAGAAAAAAGAATTAAATCAGGATCGTATTGCATAACAAATTTTCTTACAAAAGGGTCAATATCGGTCGAGTGTATTAGTTTCCGAAGCAGTTACCATTCCTTTATATCAAGTATCGGATTATGAAGGACTACTAAAAGGATTGGTGCGCGTACTGACCCCAGTGGCCTTTCTAATAAGACAATAATCCTGGGAGTCCTTCGGATGCCGAGGTATTACAGGAAATATTCCGACGATACTAACCAGTGGTAGTAGCTTCTTTAGATAAATTAGGATACTTTTTGTAAATATACTTTTTTTTAAATAATAATGAATTTTTCTTCGGATGAAAAATGAAGATCGTCCTATTATCTACAAAAATGGTATAACCTATAATTTTTTTCGAAAATTCGATAGTTATCAAGATAATGAGACCTAAAAGTCTTCTCATTTCAGCTGCTGCTCTGCCTGTAGGAATTCTGCTGTATATGCATAAATTTTGCTATTGGTGGGCATTGACGCTTTATCATGTCTCCTAACACCCTGCATGCCTATTTTTTTAAAAAAATATAAACTTTACTTTGAAAACGACTTTAAAAATCATAAAATTTGAAAGTCCGCCAAAACGCGCTTTACGTCATAAAGATGGCTGCCCCATGGTGTGACGTCATTTGTTTACGTTCTTTTTCGTGTATCACACTCTGAGTTTTTGTGACCTAATTTGTTTCTGAAAGCTTTAAAAATGGATAAAGCCGAAAAAAACACTTTGTATTCCAAGTATTGCAATGTTCCAGTGTGTAAATCAACGTCTATTAAAACTCCAGACAAAATATTTGTTACTTTACCTGGTGGCGCAAGCAAAAATACACTTAAGAGAAGGGCATTACTTTTGTTTGTGAAAACCATTTTAATGTAAGTACCTACTTCTGTGCTGGTAATCTTTATTCTTAAATAGTTTGAGGTTATGTACTTATATGTCTAGTTATCAACCATAAAAATATCATTTTCTTACGACCACACATCGAAATATGGTTGGTATATATTATATAAATAAAACATAGTTTAAATCGTACTTACGATAATGCTTTAACTCCTCTTATTTCCTCTGTATTAAAGCAGCTGTTTAACTTCATAAATTCAAGCAGCATAACTGTTCCATAACTCGGCAAAAAATTCCATGCGATTTGCAACTCGTTCGTACTTGACAAAAATATTTGAAAAAGCGGTCAAAGTTTTTTTCCACAAGATTTTGAGACTATTTCATTAATTTGTTCATATTTTTGTAAAAAATAGTCTTTTATCCTAATTTTTTCCTTTATAATGGAACCTTAGGAGGTCTTGAATGATCCCAGGATTTTTTCAAATCTTCCTTGCGTTTTGATGAAAAATTTATTTGTTTATTTATTTAATAAAAAGTCCGGTTTTTACCGGTGTGATCAATTTTCCTGATTTCTGGAAAATGATTGGATTTTATTAAAAATCAAAAAGTACATTCGGAAACTAGACAAAATGATGTGCATTGAAAAGCAATATATAGGATGATATATTTTCAAATCGCCCTTGTTCCACAGATTGTACAGAACTCCGAAAACGGCTGAAAAATGTAAATAAACAAATCAATTTTTTATCAAGACGCAAGAAATATATTTAAAAAAAATTCCTGAGATCATTCAAGACCTCCTAAGGTACCATTATGAAAAAAAATTTGGATAAAAGACTATTTTTTTTTTCAACAAATTAATGAAATAGTCTGAAAATCTTGTAGAAAAAACTTTGACCGCTTTTTGAAATATTTTTGTCAAGTACGAACGAGCTGCGAGTCACGTGGAATGATAGCTACGGGTCTTCCCATTGCGATGAACTTTGAATCATCGGAAAATCTCAATTTTTTGCCGAGTTATGGAACAATTCGTCCGCCCGCTTACAAGTTAATGCATAGACAGCAGAATTCCTACAGGCAGAGCAGCAGCTGAAATGAGAAAACTTTAAGGTCTCGTTATCTCGATAACTATCGAATTTTCGAAAAAAATGATAGGTTATACCATTTTTGTAGATAATAGGACGATCTTCATTTTTCATCTGAAGAAATTCTCTAATTCGCATATTTAGCCAGATATTAGCGAGAAACCCATTTTCCAGGGTTTAGGGGGCCATTTTCCCCCCTTCCGTGAACTCAATCGCGTTAAGTTTTATCTCGTTCAAAAACACCTGCCGTGACCCACAAATTGAGTCCGAAGTGAAGTCTTCAGGGACTTTTCAGGAGCTTTGTCCTCTGGTATTTCAGGTGTTCTTATTTGCTCACCCAATACAAATTCCTATTAAAAAAAAGTTGAAAGAAATACTTTAAAAATATAAGATTCCCTTTTAATTTTTTGTACGTTAATGGATAGTGACGTCAACTTTCGGCGTCTGGTTCTTCTACGTTGGTCCAGTGTCGTTCTGATATATGACGATGGTCCGAGAGCGAGTAGACGACTCTTGTATCAGAAACCCTCCACCTAAAGGGTTGATATAGGATAAGATTACGTAATTAATTGGTTATCGCGCCGTATATCCTTTAGAACGGAAATTACATCAAGGACATCGAGGATTTCGTTCCTCTCTCGTTCTGGGATAAGGATTAGAACGTTACCAAATTGATTTATTAATTACTATACCAAATTGGACATTCTTAGGTTAGATATCGGTCGCTGTAAAATTGGTTTGTTGACTTAGTTACGGCCAGATTGATCTTGAATTTAATCACTAAATCGTAAATCCAGACAGAACATGTATACATATATTTTTTGTTAATTTTCCGGGAAAAATATTAGTTGAAATAAAAATTAATATTCATGTGGTATAAGCTAAACGTTTTTTTTTTCTATTCCGGTATAATTTTTTTGCTTTTTTTTCGGGATATATATACGGGTGTATCCGCACAAATAAAATATATTATCCCAGAGAATTAATCAGTATTCTAAAAAGGCACGCGGCAAACCCGAGTTACATTCACGATTCCGAAAATAATGGCCTGAACTACACGTATAATATGTAGATACAGAAAGTAATTAAAAGAATTTAATGTTCCAAATATAAAATTCACCCTTATGTATGCGCTTTTTCTCCCACCGCTACCATTAGCGTAACAATATAATAGTATATCGGACAATTTCTTACCGAAGATTTAATAGAAGAATATAAAAAAATCTCTGTTTTGAATGTTAATAAAAATTGGTTTTCGCGGTTTCTTCGTAAGTATCGAAGAACTGGAAACAGGACTAAAAATCATATAACTGATTAGGTAAAGCTTTGGTTACTTGCATCTTTTGAATGCTTTTGGTGATCCTGTTTCAATAGGCTGGACCGCATTGTTTAGGAGTAAGAGAGTAGGTCCAAGTCACAATTTACAAACTTATAAAGCTCTTTAATTCTTGTAGAGGTTGTATGTATGTATTTTGGGGTGACATTCACTGGGACCTAAAAGATCTATTGTGCCCCCTTAGTTTCTGAGGAGAGTCTCAGAAACTAGTAGTTCCTTTAGTCCTATTTCCCGGAGGAATTTTAGGATATCTGCAGGCTTCAACTTAGGTAAGTGTTCCTCTTTTATCCAGTAATCCCCAGTAGTGATGAGCAAAGCAAGAGCAAGACCAAGACTCGAACAGTCTCGGTCTTGTTCTTGCTTATTCAGTCTTGGTCTAGGTCTTGCTCAAATCTGTCTGGTCTCGGTCTTGGTCTTGGTCTTGGTCTTGCTGTATTTTGTTTGGTCTTGGTTATAGTCTTGGTCTAGCCATATTTTCTTAACGAACATCTTTCAAAACATTTTATTTTTATGCAACAAACAATTTAAACCTAAATTTACTATCTTTGAATTAGAAAAAGTTCATTAAGACATTATGTACTCTTCGAACATTTTTGTAGATTTTTTTTAAACAGTGATTTCTTTGTTTTTTCAGTATATCGTTAAAATCTAGTGAAGAAAACTGACAATTCGACATGCCAACTTATATTGTTCCAAGAAAAGCATATGTTGACGCTGCTACAAATATTTTATCTCATATAGTTACTGTGAAAAATAATTTTTGGTGAGTCTTGCGTATTTAGTCTTGGTCTTGCATAGTCGGTCTTGTTCTTGTTCATTCTGTCTTGGCCTTGCTTTTTCGCAAGACCAAGACCAAGACCAATTCTGCTCATCACTATCTCCCAGGTACTGCATAGGATTCTCAAGTGCTGTGCAGTTGGAAAGTATGTGGATGAAGGTTTCTTCTTTCATGCCACAAAATCTACATTCTTCTTCCTCCACTGTTTTGAGCTTTTTCAGGAGCCCATTCAGGCGACAATGTCAGGTCAGGATCCCTGTTAAAACTCTTAGCGCTGTTTTACGTTGACTTAAGCATTCATTTGATCTCAACAGGTTGTAGTCACCCAGAAGAGTCTTTGATTGTATAAGCCCTACTAGATCTTTCCAATGGTCAGATCTTCTCTTTTTCTCGGCTTTACCTATTTCTTTCACTATTACATTGCAACTGATTTCGCAAAAGGGTTCAGGCCCCCAGAAAGGTATTTCAGTCCCCTTCTTTGCTATTTCATTTCCTTCTATTCCAGTGTGTCCTGGAATCCATAGTAAGGTGTCTATATTGTTCTCGCCTAGCTCATTGAGTTTGTCTAGGCATTCCTACACCATTTTGGAACTGATTACACAAGATCTCAGTTCTTTAATGGCTGCTTGACTATCCGACATTATGATAATCCTTTGTCTTCTGTATCCTTTATCAATATTGAACTGGGCGCACTTTCTTATGGCTTGGATTTCCGCTTGAAAGATACTTGGGGTTTTGGTTCATTTGTCGAGGTTAAGTTAGGTTTGTAGTGAGCGAGTTAATTTGCCCCTCCACTGCGAGGTCATATTTTACTAAACAAATTCCATTAAAAACAAACCAAAATAATAAAATCTTCTCTAAAACGAATTGTATTTCCTGTATCTACATATTTTCCTCATTTTTGTATAGAGCCGCCTTTGGCAAGTCGTTTATCCCGTTTTCCCTAGGTGTAATCTATCCCGTTTTTTTCCCATATTTGCATCATTTTGTTGCTAAGTATCATATTTTTTCACGTTATATTACCTCTTTTCTCAGGTAAATGAGTTTTAATGTTCGCCTCACTAATGAGCAATACAAGCAAAAATTATGACTTAAATAGCAATTAAAACGCATTTAGATCGTTACAAGGTGTGCAGAAACGTTTTCAGTTTAATAAAATATAAAAATAAGTGCACACGGCTTTAATTCAATTGAAATCAGATAAAAAAATAAGTAATTATATTATTTTCTATAATAGGCCAGACGATAGGGGTAACAACTACAAGTAATTAGCAATACGGCTGATTTTTTTTATAAGTACCTCAAAGTATGTAGATTAATATGAAAAAAAGTTTACCAGTCTATCGATTTCCAAAATTTAAAAAAAAATCAAAAATCTTTTTTTTTCGAAATTTTTTATTATTTCGCGCTGGGAGGAATGTAGAGGAAAATAAAAAATAACACCGTGTAGGAGGAAGGATTTGCAACAAAAAAGATTTCTTGCGCTTCTTTCGTCACAGTTATAATGTAGATAAAAATAATTATTGTAATACGGTGTTTTGAAGAGGAAAGTGTCGGCTTTAAGATAGCATTTTTTTTTGTCATAGCACATAATCATTTTTAGCAAATTAATCATATATAATATAAATATTATATTCTAATACAAAACCAAGTATCTCAATAAAAAATATATTAAATAATAAGGTGGCATTGAAACAATTTTCCGAAGGATGGAAACTGTTATTTAGGAGGTCTGTTCCATAGATAAAATTCACGGATAATTAATTTTTCCTATATACGAAATACGGCACTTTTCATTATTTTGTAAATTTTAGGAATCTTGAATTTGCAAGAAAATATATATATTAAATACTGTTATTTTGATAAAACTGGAGTAATTTTAATGGGGTTTGCGTAGAAATGTTGGGGAAACTTCTAAGATCAAAAATATATAATTACAAAAATAATTAATTCACATACATTTTTGGATTCAATGTTTTTTTGTATTATATGCGAAAATAGCAATTTTTATAGATTCTGGTAGGAATCTTCTTTATTTTTTCAAAATAAATTTTGATACTCATGTAATATAATGATTAATATTTAACGAACAATATGTATATAGTGATAATGTATAAAAGATTATGAATATATAATTTTAACATTACAGAATTTTTTACGGACAAACCATTGATCGGACGAAAAAACGCAGGAGACCTTTTTTATTGCAAAACACTTCCCCTACACGTTGGTATTTTTTATTTACCTCCACCTTTCTCCCAGAGCGAAATATTGGAAAATTTCGAGAAAAAAAAAGTTTTTTGATTTTTTTTTCAATTTGGGAAATCGATAGACTGGTAGTCTTTTTTTATATTAATCTACATACTTTAAGGTATTGCTAATTACTTGAACTTTCGGTCTAAAATGACCCATACCGACTAGCCTATAATATTAAAAACAGATCTATTGTGTATCTAAAAATGTAGGAACTTTTACGAAGATAATCAAACGTAGGATTTAATATCTCCAATCCATATTTCATTGTAGATTTTTGTCATCAAAGTTGACTTTAAGATCTTTCCTTGTCCGAAAATCTTCAAATAACCAATAGTGATCCCATAAAAAGCATTTTTACGACTCCAAAAGGGTCGGATACGACTGAAAGACCGAAAAGAGCGGAAATATTGGAAGTTTGACAAGGAAAGAACAAAGTACGACGTTAGAACTGGAATCTTATTCTATATTACATATTATTATTGATAATATTTAAGAAAAAAAACTTGATCTTTGGTAAATATGTGCAAAATTATGAAAATAAGATCGATAAAGAGTTAAAATAGATCTCAAAATAGAAAATTTGAATAATCTCTTCAATAAAAAGTGTATTAAACATGTCAAAGAGATTAACTTGTCGAGTTCCGAGCTATATAATAAAATATAAAACCCACCCTTCGTCTATTAACGTTTAATATTTCATTCTCGATCAATTTTGTCTTTTTCCGTTATATAGGGTAAAGTGTTGTTCTTCTTTCGAATTTAATATCAGTGACAGCTACGCGCGATATTTTCCATATACAAACATATTTTGATATGGTAAACGACACTTTTATTTGATACAATCAAATTCGAACTGAAGGCTGAAATCGTTGGAACAGAACCGGACTCGACAAAATTGTTCCGGCATATATTTATTTTCATTCAATAGAGTACCTACACGCATATTTCATATTTTGCTTAGATATTACTTTGTAATAGTAAATATGATATCAAAAATTACTAATAATAGGAAATAAACCAGTTTCCATAGAAAATTACTCCCAAATTTTAAAATAAAATTCAAATTTCAATGCACTTTCCGACCACAACCCGAGGATTTCCGAACGCTACCGATGATACGTGTGA
>CAJUYI010000021.1:375553-407011 GCA_910591695.1 Galerucella pusilla | reverse complement strand
AATAGATCTCGAAAATAGAGGGTCGGAGAAAATTTATTTTATTTTAAAATATTTTGTGAAGGAAATCAATTATTAGATACTAATATTGATCCAGTGTACAGATGAGTATAGACTCTGATTAGGTATTCTCTTTAATTTCCTCTTGCAGTTCCGATGCTTTCACCTAATCCACCGCCTCCCGCTATATCGCCGAAATATTGCTTTTAGAAATTAATTTATTCCATTACCAGTCGATTCATTAATATTTCATACAATCATAGTCGGCCTCGTTATCAAAGCTGATCCTACTGATCAAAGTCGACATGGCATCGCACATCGCGTTAAGTACACGCTAAAAACGTTTTATCCTTTATATCATTCACACTGTGAAAAAAATACGAAAACAAGAAATCTTTAAAGAAATTATGAAATCAAATTACGTATGACTTTGAAATTTTTATTCTCCACCCTGTATATTCGCATTTTTAGGAGAAATATATCCACCCTCGAGATAAAATTGATCATTACTCTCGAAATCATTACATATTTGGCCCGAAGAAAATATATGCTATGGCAGGTATATCGAAAATGAAAAAACTTTTTAATTGAACATAAATTTAGGAGTAGAAGTTTTCCCATTTCCAAACCAAACTTTACAAGTAACATTATATATTCAGACTTTTTTTGGAAATTAATAAAAAAAATAATCGACATCAACCAAAAAATAATATTGGACGAATAGAATTATTTTTCAAAAATATTGCCGAGAGTGAAAAGCCATTATACAGGGTGGTCCTTAAGTGATTGTACATAGAAGTACAGTATAATCTTCACTTCAAAATTTTGCGATTTAAATCAACTGGCCTTAATAAGATGTTGATATTAAGAGAGATACAGGGTTGTATGTATTTTGTAGAGGGCGCCACATAGGCCACGTATGCGGCATAAATGTGCGCCAAACTTTTTTGCCTTTTACATTAGCACTTCTTTTGTGAAAAATAATTAACGCCACATCATTACAACAAATAAAAGGTATACTTTTTAGTCTCCCCAAATCTTAACGGTTTCAGAGATAATCACAATTTAGTGATTAACTACATGATTATTATTCAATGAAATTACGTTCGAAAAATGTAGTTGTGTGTTCGATATTTATTATTTTCAAATATTAACAGTACCATACATATTTTTCATGTTAACTGCTACTATACCTACCCTAATACTGTTCATCTTAATACTAAAATAGTTATTCATGATACAAGTGCGTGAAGTTATACTTTTGCGAAAATGCAAGGCACGAACGTAGCGAGTGCCTTTTTCGCAACTATATTCTAATGCTAATGTGAAAGGCAAAAAAGTTTTGCGTACATTTATGCCGCATACGTGGTCTATGTGACTCCCTCTACAAAATAGATCGAAATAGGCACAAAATTATGATTTCTCATATCAAAAAACCCCCAGCCTCAAATGTTTGATGCATATACGTCAAAATGCTTTTAAGTTATTGTAAAATACGAAAATTAAAATTTCATTTTCAGTACCCTGTATCTCTCTTAATATTAACATTTTATTAAGGCTTTTCAGTTTGAATCGCAATATTTTGTACTGTATTCCTATTTACAATTACTTACGGACCACCCTGTATATGTATATTTTTATTATAGCTCTGGTATTTATTTTTTTCGACATAAAAAAAGTAATTATAAATTATCCTCTTTAAACACAAATTTCGAAAAGCAAATAAACATTAACAAGCACCGAATTAGAGAAAAAGCGAAGGAAAATCATGGTATTATTACTCTTACATCATATTTTTTCCACATAGGCGTAGCGCTTAAAATATTAAATAGCGCAATTACCCTACACTTTTTACTTATTTATTTTTTAAAAAAAGGAGAATAATCGTAAAACTATGAATTCAAAATAAAGTAAAAAAAAAAAGAAAATAAAGGATATTTGGAGTAGTAAGAGTGTAATGTGGTTGTTACGGGGTGGTATTCGACGTGGATCGGCCTCTCAACTGGTGGTGCTGCTGGTCACTCAGAGGGTCATCTTACAGGAATAAAACAACTACCTGTAGCACTGGGATACGTTCTATTTATTACTTAAACTTACTACTATACATTATACTACTTATTACTTATGAATTGTGATATTCAAATTCTAACCTTCATGTTAACATTAACACTAATATTAATAGTGGTTCTTAAAACACTATCGTATGCATATTTATACGACAAGTCAAGTTCATCATAAGTAAATATAAATAATACTATTTATACCAAGGGTAAATGAAACTCAAAGTCCAAACCACAACTTTAATATTGATATTGTCCTCCAAAAGAACAAACCATATAGCGTAGCAACTAGTTTCGGTAAAATTTACCATCATCAGGCTATAATAAAAAGGTTACAATTATCAGAAGATCAAATTGAATTAAAGTTAAATTGAGACAAAATTCTATTATGTTGTTGAGATGATTTGAAATCTTAGATATTAAACAAAACTTACATAAAAATTAAATATTGACTAAAGTTATATTATATTAAATTACAATTTAGTTACCTTATGAAACATTTACTACTGGTGTAAAACCAATCAATTCACCAACATCATCATTGCTGTAGGTATTAAAATGGTTCGGAAAAGAAAAAGAAAAGGGGAAAAACTTATGCTAAAAGATATCCATGGCCATGGAAACTTAATTATAATGAAGTATTAAAAAGGAAGGAGGAATTTGTTTTATAAATTTTAATATGAAAAAACAAGTGGGAGACTTGGAAGAAATTTAAGGAATTGTAGTTTCAAAAATTTTTCGAGGTACTACAAAGTTGACTAAACTTATATATTAGTTTTAGCAACAGAAGAATATAGATGTTTTAAATTTACATCTGAAAAAGCCAAATGGGAAGAATATAAAGATATAATAAGAAATTGTAGTTTCAAAATTACGAGGGACTACATAGATGACAAAATCAATGTATTTCGCCTTAGCCACAAAAATTAATAATGTTTCGATAATTTAGAAAACTAATATCACTTCTACCTAACTGGAGCACATGTACTGAAAGACGTAAAAACGGAACGGATATCTAAATGGATATTAGAAATGACAATTGTCATTCATACCAACCTTATACAAAATTATTATAAATCTATGATGACACTGGTAACCAAAACATATATAGCAAATGTTTCACTTACAAAAAGAAGAAGAAACAGTGGCAAAATCTAACCTAAATAAGGAAATGTAATTACAATTTTAATATTAAACAAAAACAAATTACTAAAAATGGTTAACAAATTATTACTAATTACGAGAATTTAAAAAATTTTAAAAACAAGAAGTAAAAATATACTTGGGTAAATGTAAGAAAACATAGTTCTCTGTTCATTTAAACAAGTTACACTACCATCTAAACAAGCTCTGTGGATCTCTAAACTTTCAAGTAAATTCATTCTAATACCCTTGTGACAAGAATGAAGAAGTTCAACATTAAATTTATTTATTTTTTTATTTTTTTAATGTTTATTTATTTATGTTTATTTCACGCTCTGAACTTGACTTCGTACGTGCGACCTTCCTACTTCTATTTATGTAACGATTCAACGTTCTTATGATTTATTGAAATTAGCTTCAAGGGAATTTATGTCTTCTATTTAAATATTATTGTTAACTTATTATATTGACCAAAAGGCATCACAAGAGTTTTGTGTGGATTTTTAAACGTGGAGTTCACTTGGATGGAGTTCACAAGGATGAATTTTAATAGAAACGCCGCTGTTTTGGGGCAAATATATAAATATATTTTTTAAAAATCCTCATAATCTTTTTAGTTACTAATACATAGCTTGGATCGTTTAATGTA
Source organism: Galerucella pusilla (assembly GCA_910591695.1). Classification (NCBI taxonomy): domain Eukaryota; kingdom Metazoa; phylum Arthropoda; class Insecta; order Coleoptera; family Chrysomelidae; genus Galerucella; species Galerucella pusilla. Next base: position 403,162 of record CAJUYI010000021.1, on the reverse strand, counting down.
TATGCCTACGTAACCGGTACACACAGACGGGATTAAATAATTTTAAAAAAGCCCTTAGGCGAAATACGACCCTTATGTGCGGTGAAAATATTGAAATTCATTCCTTTTTCTGAAACCCAACAATTTTGCCCTATGTATATACGCTAATAAATAACGTATTTTAAGGTAACTTAGTGTACCAAATTAAGGGGTTGAAAATTTTTCAGATGTGTGTTTTATTTCTCCATTATTTCGCTTATAGCGGTTTCTCTTCTTTCTCCAGGGACGGCATATGTGGAGAATAACCGACGTTTTTATTAACAACTTGATACACTTCTGAACGAAGAATTAGTCATGTCATAAATTCGTAATATCCGTGTTTACAAAATTACAAAAACAAAACAAGTCATAAAGTAACACATAATTTCTTTTAAATATTCTAGCAACAAAAAAAAATTAGTAAAAATATAACCCGGATCTGAACACCCTCTTTTATTTTACTTACCCTATAATTAGAAATTAGCCCTGTTAATCCCTAATGGCCGTATGGATGTGTTCCGACAATATTCCAGCAAACTTTGACCCAACCTGTTCGTTAATAAATTATCAAAATTAGCATTGGAGGTCGCCTATCGGTGGAAATTATTTCTTTATGAGGCTCATTTGGAAATTTTGTTTTTCCCAAACTCAATATTAATGAGAGGATTTTCAGAAGTCATACATAAAATATTTATTTCTAGTCTATACACAATCATAGATGGTTTCCATTCCTGTGTATTTACTAGAAATTATTATTACGGAATATAACTTATTTATTTCACACTAAAAATGTAAATAGATCGAACCCTTCAAAATATATCACCTCCTTTATCCTTTTCACGTAATATATACCACATCAATTTTTTAAAATACCAAAGCTCTGCCTGCCAATTTTGTTACATTCTTCAACTGACTAGTTATTGTAAACTTTTTCCTAAGAAAAGATCTAGAGGTGTAAGATCTGGTTATCTTGGTTGCAATGCTATAATGCATGAAAGGTTCTTAACAAAAAATGAGTATCAAGCCTCAACGAGTCCCAAGACTCATTCACCAATGAGTGAGATACTCAATACACCATGCAACTTTTTTCCTGTTTGTGACTCACTTCATTTGGATTTAATCTAAAAAATATGAAATGAACCATAGATTCAAAACATTCTCACCCGAAATAAAGGACAAATACGCAGATATCCTAAGCCCCGTTGTAATTCAATGTCTGTAGAGGCACATAGCCCGAGAACTAGTTGTTGCTTTTTATTAAACAGTCTTTTTTCTTTAAAAAGTAATTTTCAAAAACTTGGTCATCTTCACTAAAATGACAATGTTTTCAAGACAAGAATATCTGTTTCAAATGCTTCAGTTGCTTCCAAAACTGACTCCGGTGTTGGTTGTGCAGTTTCCACGAAGCATGAACTCATAAGCTCCTTTACTTTACCTATAGTGTGTAGCGTTCACATAGGCGAGCTTCAAAGCATTTTTCAAGCATCCACCTACCCCACAAAAATATTGCAATATGCACTGACTCCCTTTCCTTCATTCACTCAATCAAGTCAATCTTCACTGACCACCCAATTCTCCAGAATATACACGACATCTATCAAACTCTCGTTGCTCAAGATAAAACAGTCTCTCTCATCTGGCTTCCATCTCACATCGGCATTGAGGGTAACGAAACTTCGGACCGCCACGAGAAAGAAGTTACCACTAATAACGACCCAACATACATTGTCCAACTCGCAACCGACCTAAAGATCCACTTCAAAAACGTCACACAAGATTATTGGCGATACCTGTGGCGCAATAGCACGATAGCACTTCATGATATTCATCCATCCACTTCTCCTCTCTCCATTAACTTCTTAACCCGAAGAGAGGCTCGTATAATCAGAAGAATCCGAATCAGTCATACCAAACTCTGACATGGATATCTGATGTTTTCAGGAAATCGTCCCGTTTGCCAAAGCTGTAATGATATTGTGGCTGTTATAAGCACATACTGACGGACTGCAAACAATTTTCTGCTACATATCAACAATTTGATCTAAGACCTAACCTCCAGTAAATGCTCCACTGCTCTTCTAAAATCAAGAAAGTCTTATAGTTCCTGAAAACTACTAACCTATACTGTAAAATCTATTTTTTCTCTTATTTTTTGGGAATGAAAACCACAATAATGTCTTATTTTTTTATTTCTTCGCGGTAGTATGAGAGGCTGTAGATTGTTGATACAGGGAGATTTAAGTTACTTTGTTTTCTCCAATGGCATTTCGGATATTCAGATGCAGAACTTTTGGGAAAATGTCTCTTGACACTTTGAGAAGGGCGGTGCAATAAGGATTGGCTTCCAGGTGAGAGATTGAACTTTTTTTTGTCCATGCGGCCATTTATCCTTGCAGCCAAGTCTCATTCAGTCACGAAATATTTTTTCAAGATTCTAATTTAAAAATTTGTAACAATTATATAAATATCTACACTGTGGATCGAAATAAAGGAGTTCATTTTTTAATTGAAAATATTGTTTTTGTTTTTTGGGCGATTTATTTTCTTTTTACAGGGCTAATAACCTAACATGTCCTTAACATGACTGTGAATTTGGAAGCGAAAATAATGTACAGGGTCGGACTTATAAAAAAAATCATATAACAGTGCATTTGAACTCGTTGCAAATAAAAATTATAATACTAAAATATGCTTCTTCGGTAGATGAACTATCCAGCACACTTCAGTGAAAAGGAAATTTTCCGAAATTACCTGATTCGCGAAATACCATTTTTTTATTAAATAACATTTTAACAAATAACACATTTATGAAAACAGTTTAGTAACTTTAGAACTTAGAGAAAAATAGTATGAATGTGGCCACCTAACAGCCCACAATTAAACCCGGTTGATTATTCAATTTGGGGAATTTTCGAACAAAATTTGTATGAGGGACAACAATTTGAAACAATCGAGCAGCTTAAAGAAAGAATGCAGTTTGTTCAGAACAATTTTGAACAGGGTGCAATAAATGGGGCTATCAGTTTATGGCGCAGACGACTTCAAGAAGTGGTAAACAATAATGGTGGTCACATTCGTAATATTTTACTCTAAGTTTTAAAGTTACTAAACTGTATTCATAAATGTGTTATTTGTTAAAATTTTATTTAATAAACAAATGGTTTTTCGCGAGTCCTTTTAATTTCGGAAAATTTCCTTTTTACTGAAGTGTTCTGGATAGTTTATCCACCGAAAAAGCATATTAGTAAAATTTTAGCTAAGAGTTTTCATTTGCAACGAGCTCAAATGCACTGTTATATAATTTTCTTATAAGTCCGACCCTGTACATTTTTTTGCTTCCAAATTTACAGTCATGTTAAGGACATGTTAGGTTATCAGCCATGCAAAAAGGAAATAAATCGCCCAAAAAACAAAAAAAATATTCTCAATTAAAAAATGTACTCCTTTATTTCGGCCCACAGTGTATATATATTTTTTCTATGCCAATGACCAGCGCTGTCGAGGCACGTTAAGCTAAAATAAAATAAAAAAAATATTTCATTTTAATGAATATCTATTTGAAAAGTTTTTAAACGACAATAAATATTTATCTTCCCAATGTTTACAATCGTTTACAACACCCTGAACAGTACACGTCTTTGTCTATGTTAGACACGTTAAACAATGGACAGTTGTCAGTTGGCTCAGGGCGGTTATGTTATCCTCATACGCTATTTTATTAATGTATACGGGCTCTCACTCAAAACACCATGGATTATTTATTCACCTGAAATTTTATTGCATTTATACCTTCTTCAAAATAATTATTTTATTGAATTAAGTTCATATAAACAATAGATGATTTATTCAGGTCGCTGGTACAAATTTTTGCTAATTTCTGATTCGTGTGTCACCCTTAATAGCTATTACTAATTATTATCCATCACAGAAATACCCGAAAATAAAAAGAATAAATTCACACACGTAATCTGATTGTCGCCTTATATAGAAAATACGGTTTTAGTGTGCGTGACTTGAAAAAAAAACGTTGGTAACACTATAATGAAATAAACAAGGAGGATTAATTGAATATTGTGAAAAATAATTTTACCGCCTACTAAATTACCAGCGGGTATATTGTAGGTAACTTGACTTTGATTGAACTAAGGGTTCAATTGAACATAAACGGTGCCAGTTTTTTTAATTACAGGTTTTCAACACTCGGGAAAAAATGAACTAAATAAAATATAATGTATTCTGATACGCCGCTGGTATTAGTAGGTGACTTTGATGGAAGTGGTGCTAGTATCAGAAATAAAGCGAGAATATGATTGGTCACTTATTTAATTACATTCATCTATCATTTGCTGTCGACAATGGCTGACTTTGACCGATTGACTCTACAGTGGCTCTCCTATTTTTGTTCTCAATATAAGTAACACGTCATAGGTAGTATACAGTTTATTATCTTACACGTGAATTATGTCACAATTGAACAATATGCAATTGTTGGACACTTTTAATATCGATTGCTCCGAAACGCAAATGAATGAATTTTAGATATGGGATGTGGGACAATTATGGAATTATTGAAAACACTTGGAAACTTTAGTAAGCAACATATCAAATGGAAGGGCTCCCAAGTAGCAATTTAAATCCTATAAGGTTTGTATAAACTACTATAATATATATCTAGGATACTAAAATTCTTATAACGGTCTACAAAACAATTAAATGATCCTTATACAACTAAAAAGGGCCCATTTTTATACAACTGTTTGGTTGTATAACGGTTCTATTCTTATATGACTGTTTAATACACATTTATACAACTCCTAATCGACTGTTTTATAATCATTTATACAGCTACTATTAAATGATTTGATAGTGTGTCATGTAGTCACATCTATAAAATGGGATTGAAGCGGCACTATGAAGGTCTCACAAAATGATTGTATAATGCAATATATTTTTTTATAATGCTGTTATTTCGAGCACAATGGAAACATTTTGTCATCTAGCAGTTTATAAAAGCATTTCATTTTTTAGTGAAGAATATCAGAACCAAATTATATTTCAACTTGTACGTGCATCCTACATTTCATTTGTAGAAATGGAGACTTATCAAAACGACTTGGGCCGCTTGGGCGGACATCGATAGTAAAAATTATAATTTCATTTGGATGGTTTAATAGCACAAATTTTGATGCGCCGCAAATTTTACTGATAGATATAGGTATATATTTGGCAAGAAAATGAAGCGCTTCAATTCTGGTTAAGTTTCAAGTAGATACTTAAAAAATGATAATAAAATAGAATATCCTAAAATACTTTTCTTTATTATTTAAATATTTTATCACTTCATATGGATATTCTTTCACAATATAATTCTCTAAATAATGATAAAGTCACATTTTTCAGTATAGTTTCATGTTTCCAACTCAATTGCTCATAATGGCGGCGATAGCGGTACAAGAATTGTTTATTTAAACATGGCGATTTATAAAACAAAAATTTTATCCCAAAGAAATGCCTTAAACAATATTTTATTGTAAAATGGAATGGTATAGGATAACTGTTTTATAACGAAGAATATTTAGGCACTATCCAACTAAAAAGGGTTTTATAATGCAACGCAATTGAATGCTATACAATATTTATTATACAACATTATACAGCTTCAATAAGACAAGCTTAAGTAACTATTTTATAATAATGTAGCTTTTAGCTATATAGTATATTATAGAACTATTATACAATAGGTATAAAAGTCTTATAAAATAATATTTTCGATATTGTATAATCTTGCTTATAAGGTATTATATCATTTTGAAATAAATGATCGTATAATGCGTTATAACATATATTGAAAAAGTCACTATAGAATTATTTAATACAACAATTTTCTTTAAAAAACAAAATTATCGCAACAAAAAGCCTTGATAAAAACAAAAAGTCCTTAAAACAACGCTATTCGACTGTTATACAACAATTCAGTCCTCTTAGAATTCCATTTTGCTAGTTGGCCTTGGCTTAGAGATCTCAAATATACAGTGTGTCAATTTAAAAGTTGAAGTATCTCTAGAACGGAAACGAAAAACAATCTCAAAACTAAGAGATCAATATAAGATGCGTATGGTATCTTGATATCATGGTGAGTCAGTTGTACAAAATATTCGAACTATAAAGAAGTACCTCGTAAATCATAAGAAACAACAAACTAAAACCTATTAGTGACTGGTCATTATTTAGAAAACTCCCAAGTTTGTAATTCTGCAATATCAGTATAAAGAAAACTATCAATTCGACCTAATCATTAAGAGAAATGGAAACTATTATAATGTTTAACAGTGAAATATAAAAAAAACATATTTTTAATTATAGTTCAGGAAAATGTATATAAAGAAACACAGGAAAAAGAAAAGTTTCAAAACTTTCATATATCAATATATCATGTCCAGTTGATGTGTATTTTTCTCCAGAAGGGTCGTAATAGAGTATCGGTCTTCATATTTCCCACTTATTACATCTTTAGGGTTTTCCACGGCTGGAGCAATAACGGCACTATCATATTTATTGCCTCTAACCATATTTAGAGAGTAACATTAATTTTTTCCACCCGACCGGCTTTTCTCAATCAAACTTTCGGGGTTCTGTATTCGTCGAAAAACTTTCTCATCACATCCTAATAGTCGTTTCGATAAGTATAAAACCTTGTAATAACATAAGATTGTGAAAATAACCGGCGCACTCACCATAAACATTTAAAATAATGGCGAAAGTTCCGATTTTCTCCAACCAGAAAGAACTAATTGCCATTAATTTATGGCTAGCGAAAGGAAATTCGGAGAAAATGGATAAATAATTCCTTAATAAATTATTGAATAAAATCAATGAGTCCACAATAGAAATAAAGAGTGTTTAGAAATTCTACATCTAATATAAAAGTATGTTCTATCTGTGATTTCTATGTGAAATATTCTATGCAGCGAGAAAAAGATTTATTTGTGACAATCAAAATCTTATTATGTCAAATAAATATGATTCTCCATATGGCCTAACTAATATTTAATTTGTCATTAAGAAAGGATTTGTTTCAAGTTCGGAAAGTAATATTGCTAATGAATAAAAATTCATTGTCATTAATAAGATGAGTTATCTATCTAAAATTACATTTATTCTTGTAAAAATGTATCATATTTGTCTCAAACAACATTTGTTGAGGTATAATGACAAGATAGTTATATTAATCTTTGAAAGCATTTAAATTAAATAAAGTAGTTTTCCAATAACAAATACTTATTTTTGCAAGCTAACTATATTGTTTTATTATAAAAAAAATTCTTTATGGCAGAATGACACTTCTTTACCAAAAAAAAAGTATATTGTCTGGGTTATTGATATGTTTTTTATTCGTAAAAAATGTATCTTCCCAGAAAATTATATTTGTTTGTTGGAAACAAATCAATGTTCTTTCTTCAAGAGAACTATATCTAACTATTAATTTTTACTAAAATTCAACATATTTATCATAACCGAACAATAATTTTCATAAGCATAAATTGCGTTATAGTGAAAAAATATATTTCCCTAAAAAACCGAATTATTCATGGTATTGTTTTTATGGAAGTTACCACTATTCAGTACACGGAGCTTTTGAAATGTTCCTAAATATATTAAAAGTTTAGGGTGTATTAAGCAGTATGGGTAACTTCCACACGGTTCTCTAAATAATTAGGTTACTTAGGAAAATATATTTTTCACAAATATTTGTCTAAGCCGTTTCCAGACTATGTCAAACAACAAAGTTGACTTTCGTTTTGTATGTGTGGAATAGTCGATCGAATTGGTCGATGGTTAGTCTGGACACGGATTAAAATTACAGTATTTTTATGACAAACATGTTTAAATCTAATAAAAATCAATGGTCTCTATTTATGCATAAAACTGTTTGGTAGGAAAGCAGGATAGGAATAAAAAACTTGCTGCTGAATATTATGATATATTAAAATGGAAATCATACATTGATAAAATTAAACATACCTACATGATCTAAAACATAACCAACAATGGTGTCCACAAGATAGCCTTGTTTATCCTTAAGTGTGCTCATTAATGCTTTTCCTATAGTAGTTTTTTGGAGTTCTTGGAGTAGATCTGACAGGTTTAATTGAGAATTGTGTATGTTTGAGGTACATTTCGCTTGCTTGTTATTTGTACCTACTTGAATATAATTGTCATTTATTTCCTTACCTTTAAAGATATCTCACAATTCTTGTAATCGCCATGAGTTTAACAATTCATTCATTCTATTATTAATCTTATTTTTGTCTAGAGCTCTTTAACCACATACTTCACAAGAACAAAATAATAAGTAAAATTGCAAAACTGATCTAATTCCACATGCAGACTGACGCCAAACGTATACAGGTGGTGACCGTTACTAAATAATAGGGAAGAGTGGGGTGAGAATTCTTTGTTCCAATTGCCACATAATTTGTAGGCTAATGTGATTTCTTACGGGTGAAGAAATATGTGATTTGTAGCAAATAAGTTTTTTTTCTCGTAACAATAAACGCACAATTATACTGAAATACTTATTTTTTCGGTATAAAGTAGATCTTATTTGAGGCTAATAATCTATAGGCTTATTTAAAAATGTAAATTTCTGTCAAAACTTTCAAATGATTTACTATGAATATTTAATTTGTTGTTTTCAAGTGATGGAATATTATTGAAGATGTTAAGTTTTTTTCTGGGTTATGAAAACAATTTTTACTCAAATAGAATTGTTATATTTTATAACAAAATATTATATTGTGCTTCGTAGACTTTTATAGTTTCTGAAAAATAATTGAAGCTATGAAGGTGTGCATGAAGGAGAACAAATTTTTTTACATTAAAGAAATTACACTCGAATAAATCATTTTTTTATATCAAAATTTCCCAATATCTTCACGTTAATATGGCTTCTTAAAAATAAATAAGCAATGTTAGTTTTAAACAAAGGGGGGTCAAACAAATCAGTTTATTTGTCTATAAATAACCCTGGGAAGCTGGTGCCTAAGAAATATTTGACGATGACCAGGAAAAACCTACGTATAACAGTAGGATTTTTAACAGGCCACTGTCAACTAAGTATAAACACTTCCATACTATGGGGCTAGTGGACACACCTCTATGCAGGATGTGTGAACAGGAAGATGAAAATGTCAGGCATGTCTCATGCGAGTGTCCGGAGTTATCGTCAATAAAAAAGTGTGTGTTCGGTGAGTCTTGGCCTACATCTGCCGATATAAAGGAGATGTCTCCTAGTGACCTGTTCACCTTCCTGGGATGATGACTTAGAAGGACAACTCCTCGGGAGGATGTAAAATCGGTCACATGTGGCCTAAGTGCTGTAAACCTACACTTACCCTTCCTACACTACAGATACTATGCCCACGAATTTTCACTTTCTAATTAATTTTTCATTTCCATGTTACACTTAATTGTTCATCGAAATTTCCACATGTTGATTCGAACGCACAAGTTTCAACAATAGCCAGCCAATAAATCGCTTTAGCCTTTACTAAATGGGTCGTTATATTCTCCGATGAGTCGACAAATAGTTCGTCGCTTCCAAATGTGGATTAGCACACGGTGAAACTGACAAGAATCGTCGTTACGGGGTTGTCTAGCTGTCGATGACAATTCCCATTTGATCGGTTTAATCCGCTGCAACGACAATTGCAATATATGCGTAAACAGAATAATTCAACCATCCACAAATTTATATACCTAATAATCAAAATTTGAATTGTAAAATATTTAGATTAAGTTCTTTTCGTACATTCTTATGCATCGGTTAAAAATGAAATTATTCTACCTTTCAAACAACTCTCAAACTTTTCTTCCAAGATTATCAATTGACTTTCTCCTTCCTTCCTTCGGGAACCGCAACAAAATTCGCCCGATCTCACACCCACAATCCCTTAATTTATCCTAATTGTTGTCTGTTTCCAAGGTGACGTCTCCGAATAATAATTACCAATTGATCTGATTATTATTATTGATGAAGACACAACATGGCCGACGAAATCTTAGTCGTATCTCAGTTATTTTTGACGGTTTTGATAATACGAACGGACTCGCCCGTTTGACAATCAATATTATTTCATTTATTCATGAAAACACATTTTTTAAAACTGGTATAATATTACTCTCTCCAATATATAACTATAATGGGTTGAAATTTATTTCTAGAGAGAGGAATTTGGGGATATATACAGGCTTCAACTTAGTAAATGTCCCTCTTCTATACGATAATATTCACCATACAAGTTACATGTAAAGACAAGTTTTGTAGTGGAAGACAGGGTTGCACAAACGCTGTTCCAGCTACTTACATAATATGCTTTAAAATCTTCCTCATTATTTCTCTATGGTGTGGAGATTTTCGTCATATCCAACGGTCTACCACAAAATGAGGAGGAGCATATTCATATCACATACGTCTTCTAAAGATCACTGATGATTAACATGTTTTTTCTTATTAGTTTTAGAAACCAATAGCGTCACTAAGGAAAAATTATTATCAAAATAAATTTCTCTTACAGTCAGGTTAATATAAAAAAAGGGCAACACGACCCTGTGAAGCTGGCGCTGAAGAAATATTTGACGATGACCATGAAAAACCAAGGTTTAACAGTAGGATTTCTGACTGGCCACTGTCAACTTAGGAAACACCTCCATACTATGGGGCTAGTGGACTCACCTCTATGCAAGATGTGTGAACAGGAAGATGTCAGGCTTGTCTTAAGCGAGTGTCGAGTTATCTTCAATAAGAGAGTGTGTGTTCGGTAAGTCTTGGCCTACACTTGGTCTACCTTCCTGGGAAGAACAGGATGGACGATGGCATAGGAGGACAACTCCTCGGGAGGATGTAAAATGGGTCACATGTGGCCTAAGTGCTGCGAGCCTACACTCAACCAATCATATACTGTATGTCGCCAAAAACATTATATTTCTTGATGGAATTTTTAAAATGATGACATCAAGATAAATTCACGACACTTCCAGAAGGAAAATGTTTGATGGATATTAATATATGACGTTTTTTGTGGTTTGTACAAATAGATATTTATATTTCGTTTGCATTAAGTTTAATGAAGATGTATTTGTGAATATATACGATGGGAGTCTTAAAAGTAATATGTATACTACTCAAACTCAAGCATTTAGCGAAGTCCTGTGGAAAATATCTGCAAACAATGACATCAGCTAAATTAAAGTTCAATCTAAACATTTTTTGATCGAAATTATACCATTAGATTTCAATTAAAATTTGAGTGGTCAAATGCGGATATTTTGATACCAACTTAATCGTCTTGAAAAATAGAACATTTGATAACATTGCGCCAATGTTGTAATTTAATTAATAAACCCACAAAATCAGTTCATTTGTCAGAAATTTTCGATTCGATTACATAATCCGACCATTCAATAGGACACCACCTGCTGCGGTGAAACAGAGTCGGACTTGTGAATATAGTTGTACATACGATGAATACCCGTTTCGTCGAAACAAAATAATAGGATTATATTTTTTAGTTGTATAAAGATATGATAGATTATAGAATGCAAATATTTATACCTGACAGATCCCGACAGGTAATAGGAGTATGAAAGAAAGGGGCGTATCCATCTAATAGTAGACCAACAAGTTTTAACTACAAATGAAAATTAGGTCGGTTCAACCTTGTCTGGTTTTATTTATACCTACATTTCCTATCTCCTTACTTGGTGGAATCAGGTGGAATCTGTAATACAGGTTTGTTTACGTATTTTCTTTCTGTCTTACTCATACAATCTCCGTAAACGATTTTAAAAATAATTTCATTAATTGTGAGTTGATTATAAAAGTCACAACATTGGCGCAATGTTATCAAACGTTCTATTTTTCAAGAAGAATAAGTTGGTATCAAAATATCTGCATTTGAGTTGTCTTTTGTTTTCCATAAGATGGAAGCATAGTCCTTTCTCTACATTATATCGACGTCTTTAGGTAAATTCGTTTAGTTTTCAATAGTAAACAATAAGCTTGCCGCCCTTTTCTATCCACAACATTAATCTGCAGTACACATGGATGGCTAATTAATGAGCGTTTTTGTTTCGAGCAATAAAAATAACATTCAACATCGAAAGCACTGTAAAGGTGGGTGGTCCGTACTCAAACATTTTACGATCTCTCCAATATACATCCAAAAAATATGCGTTTGTACTGAAAGTATAATTATATCGACCGTAAAACTACTTTATTCTTAAAATTATACAGACGTTCTCGATCAAAGAGAATATATACATTTTATACCCAAATAAGTACGTTCATCTGATATACTGTGGTTATTGAAATTATTGTTTGATACTTGAATTCTCACTCATAATGAAAAGTTAAACCAAAACAAAACAATATCATTCAGGTACATATCTAGAGCTCGAAAAGCTATAAAATAACTCGAAATCAATTGAGTCAACAACAAATATCTGTTTCAGATTGCAGCCAATTGCGAAACGAACGATATATAACCAACGTTCGTTATAAAACCAGTGGCGTACACATATTTATTACGAAATCGGAGGAGAAGGAGATATACATTTATTCATGTATTGGGTCCATCGTTGGATTAAGAGAGGGGCTTGCTGGGGCTATAGCCCCGGGCCGGAAGGGCCCTTTCTTAGGGAAAAAATATATAAATTCCAATTATGGACACGTTTTATGAAATTCAACAATCAATATTTGTTGCAATAAACTGAAATCAATGCCTTGTCATTAAAAAATTGTAATTTATTCTCCTGTTTTCCCGAAAATCCTAATTTTCTCTGCCCTTGAGAGGGCCTTTTCGAAATTTAGCCCCAGGCCTCTCAAAGTCTTAAACCGCTGCTGATTAGGGCCACGAATGGGGGTATCTTAGCTTAGCTTTAGCGAAATTTTTTTTTCTTTATACAAATTTTGGCACATAAAATGAAGTAGAAAAGTTATTTCGAAAAACATGGGAACTACAAAGAGTGTTAAGAGTGCTTCCTGTTCACACATCCTGCACAAAGGTGTATCCACTAGCCCCATAGTATGGAGGTGTTTCCTTAGTTGACAGTGGCCAGTTAGAAATCCTACTTATTATCGCCAAATATCTCTTCGGCGCCAGCTTCCCAGGTTCGCCCTGGGTGATCCTGGCAAGACTGCATCCTTTGATTCCATCCTTTCTCTCAAGGGATTGAGCATGGCTAGTTCCGCAATTGTCGAAGTCATACTCAAATCATTATAGGATGAAAAAATACCCTCTGTACAGAATGAAAACCCCCGCCACAGCTCGGAAAATAATATCGAGTCCATGTTCGCCAAACCTCAATAGTTTTCCACGCCGCAATTCGAAATTTTCTTCCGTCAATGTTTCGAAATTTGTAGTGGTTATTATTCGAGATTCATAAACAGCTTTTAACAAGTCAATTGGTTTATACCGAACAAGCTATCGGTTAATGGATAAAAGCCCTTATAGGTTGCGGAAGTTGGAGAGCTTTTCCCGTAAACCAGTGGCTCTGATTTATCGGAAACGTCAATTACATTCGGTGCTTATGTCGTTGATTTGTTTTTCCGACGTGTTCGTGTTTTGGATTGTTGATTTATGTGATACGGAAAAAAAAATCGTGTCATAATATACGAAAGGTTAATTGTTCTAATTTTCAGCGGCACTGCAAAGATCTATCGTCATTTATATAGCAACAAGAAGAAAAAAAAACTCTTCTTAATGGTGTTCACGAACATTCAAAATAAACCCAATCGAAGTTCAAAAGATGCGACAAAGATTATCTTTGACGGAAATCGCATGGTAATAATTGCAGCTCCCCCACACATTCTGTATATATACCATATACAAAGACACATGTTTGTTAGATCCGGATTATTAGTATAATATAACTGCAGTTATAAATAAAGCTATCAAAATGCTGAAGCACATGTGAGAACCGCTTGGGTAGGTAAGGGAATATTTTGTTTGGTTTCAGTAATAAAATTCGTTATATTTGTTGATTTAAGACGGTAATATTACCGGTCGTGAGATCTTTTTTTCCATATCATTATTTCCGTGAAATAGGAAATTAGGAACAACCTTTTTATACAAGGTGAGTTGTAAGGAACTCGCTTTTACAGGTTTCGATTTCGGGGTGGATTTTGGGGCTTTACCTCATGTTGCTTGAATCATTCTTCGTCGTGAATCGTAAATTGAGGTTGGACAGAAAAAAATCCCGTAAATCTGGTGGCCACTCAATGAGACCTCTCCTTCTAATCCATCTATTTGTCCAACCAGCCCAGCTACTTTAACTGATTCTTTGAACCATTTCCCTCTCGTGTCCCCTATTAAATGCAGTTCATCTATGGCCTCAAGCAGATTGGATGAATGGAGAAACGTTCTAGTCTCGTGTAGAGGGCCTGGAAAAAGATGCACTCGATGTAGTTTCTTTCCTAGAATTAATTTGGAAGCCCTTACAGTCCTCGATATAGTGTGGATTAAAAGAATATTAATAGATAATACCCCACTTTCCTATAAAAAATCTACTTTCTTGGTGTGTGTGTGTGTGTGTGTTTTGGAAGCCGTTCTGATGCCGGGAGCACTGCAGCCGGTTTATTGTACTCTATCCCCACATTTAGTCCACCCATCCTGTTATCCTCGTACCTTCGAGCAGACGATATAGGTCGATATAGGTCCATTGGATGTGTGCCATATACTCCAGGTGGCACATTGGCTTCTCCGAAGATTGTTTGTCTCCTCGAGTCCAGTGCCTCACAGTCAGATAAGATATGGGTTACATTCTCGGTCTCCATGCCACAAAGTCTGCAGCTGAGGTCCCCGTTATATAACCCTATTTTATGCAGGTGATCTTTTACCGGGGTATGACCCGTTAGATAAACTGTAATAATTCTTAGCTTATTCCTACTGATATTCAGTAGTTCTTCGGCCCGTTTTACACATGTGTCACCTATGAAGGTTTTACTGTGCACCTGCTTTGGAGTGTTCCTCCACTGAAGTCTATGTTGGCTTTGTACCCATTTTTGTATTTGCCCTCGGACTACTTTCTTTGTGGCCCCAATAGCTGGTTCTGGTCCGACATATGCTGTTGCTGAACCTCTTCACGCGAGTTCATCAGCTTGTTAATTTCCAGAAATACCGCTATGTCCCGGCACCCACACTAGTCTTACTTTAATGTGGTCTGCTAGCTCATTTAGTTCTTTCTGGCATTCTTCTACCAGTCTGGATGTTACCTTGCGGCTGTTTAAAGCTGCAAGTGCTGCCTGGCTGTCATAGTTAATATGTTTATCCTATTAGTGTCAGTCCTATGTTTGTTAATTCTGACACATTTTAGGATAGCATAAATCTCTGCCTGAAATACAGAGGTATGTTCTCCTAGTGAGAAGGAGCATCTTGTGTTTTTCATTTCACTGTACACCCCTGCTGTCCCTTCCCCAGTCTGTGTACCAGGTCTCTCCTCGGGGAAACTTCAATCTGCTTGGATCTTGCCAGTCCTTGCTGTGAGGTATTTCTACCTCATATTTGGGACTGGGAACTGGGAAAAAATTTATTAGAATCCCCTACTTGTGATACGTAGTTTAAAAGCTCGTGAAATGCTGTCCAACTGTAAGTAACATTAATTACTTTAAAATCCGATATTTATCAATTATCGGGTTAATCTGATTTCCTGTATATAGTACCTACCGTGAAATGTAAATTTTTCGATTTCAGCTCAGTGGGTTTTACATTTCTGTTGTTCAGTAATAAATAATTGATCTTAACCCAGATCAATTTACATATAATGAGGATGTATAATAATAAGTCTAAGCAGGTGAATGTGTGTGTAGAATTTCACAAAAAAAACCTGTTGGATACTTCCCGAGGGCGTAGGTAAATTGCGCACAGTGGTCAAGAAGGTTCCCAAATTTGGGAAGGGTTCGTCAGGTAGTTGCAGCCAGGGGATTAAGTCTATGTATAGGTAAATTGCGCTCAGCGGTCAATTTGTATCCTTAGTCCATAAAAATATCAGAAAATAAAAAATAGAAAACTAAAAAAAACAGGAAAAGTGTAAATGCAAAAACTAAACTGATCTATGTACCTACGCCTCAAATTGTTATCGTATTGTCATTAGGGGATAAACATTTGAATGTCTGGTAACTTTTAAAATTCGTGGAATCGGTAGAAAGTTGTATGCCATTTACCAAGACCCTCTTTAGGGTCACTTGTGCTCATATGAAAAAGAAACATTTTGGGTATACCTGGCTACAAACTGATCGCTGTGCGCAATTTACCAACTCCGACTTTCCGAAAGTATAGGTAGGTAGTATTTTCAAAAAAGTGTTGAACTGACGGATATGGTTAATTAATTTTAAATGTCTGTTTTAATCTCGATTAACCAAGTCAATTTATTAGATTTTATAATCTCCATTGTATTCTAAAGTGTAAGATACTGTGTGAATGTTTTTTCTTAAACTTCCTTAGATTCTCTGAATAGGAAAATTACTGAATATTTTAATTAGTTGCCAATTAAAATTAAAGAGTTTAAATCGGAAATATTAAATATTATTAAATATTAAAAATGTTGATTGTATTAGAGCATTAAGTCACAACAACAAAGAGGGTCGATTAAAAGTGTTCGATTCTTAACTCGTCAGCGACCATGACTTTCAATAAAACATATTCAACGTTTTCAAAGTGTTCACAATAGACAGGATGTTTATTATAAGCGCCTCCTGCCTTCAAAGCTACCTGATTTTATGACTCCACACTGCCAGTCTTGATCATTTATTAAGATTAAGTTTTGTTATTGTAACTCGCAGGGTACCTATACTGGGTAAAAGAAAGTATTAAAAAATTACGTATATATATATATATATATATATATATATATATAGTGACTATGTACCAGAGGGGTTTAGTCGCCGGAGCGGCTTTTTAGATCCAGATTTTTGGGGGGAATCGGGCCCCATTTCCAAGTTTTTAAATCAGTTTAATTATGTTCCTCCACTGTTTCCTGTCGGTTGTTTTCGCCTTCCAGTTTCGGATACCTAGACAGTTTATGTCATCTTCAACCTCCTGTAGCCACGTTGATTTTGGCCGCCCTCTTTTTTTTGCCACTTGGCTTCCACTCAATCATCGCATAAATTGTGCTGTTTGGGCGTGCTCTCCACACATGTCCCAACTATTTTAACCTTTGCTCTTTTATTACACTTATGATGTACCTCTGGATGTCTTTTTTTAGTTCTTCATTTGTTCTTTTCCCATATTCATTTTGAGTTATTTTCTTGGGTCCCAATATGACTCTCAGTATTTTTCGTTCAAAAATTTTCATAACTTCAACTCCATACGTGATTGTTGGTCTAATTATTGTTTTATAAATTTTCATTTTGGTGTTTTTGCCTTGAAATTTACTTCTCAATAACTTTTATTTGCCTGGAAGACTCTGTTTTCTGCCATTATTTTCTCCTTAATTTCCATTCTTCCATCCCTATTGTTGGTTATTGTAACTCCTAAATATTTTATTTTATCAACTTCTTCAAATTTAAAGTCACCGATGCTATTATTATTGTTCATTAGGTTCATTACGTATCTACCTTTTATTTTTATTGAAATTATCCCCCTTGTAGCCTATCACAATAATTAGGAAATTTAAATATTTATATCGTCATTTATTTTTTCTAATTCCTCATAAATCCATCTTTTATCATTTTTCATTTGCATTTACCGTAGGCGCATAGACTTTTATTATGGCCATATTTCTGGGTTTATTTTCTTTGCTAATATAAGATATTTCCATTTAATGTCTTTATTCCGTAATTTATCAGTTTCTTAAAAAAATAATGGGGAAAAATCCACCTGGATCGGCGATTAAACAGACTAGATTTGTTTATATTTGAAATATGTTTTAATTTTGCAAAAAATTGACTTCCACTCGAACACCCCCGATTCATTTCTCCACCCCTCATTGCCTTATCAATAAAGATCTTCCCCTTTAACGGGGAATTTTTAAACACTTTCCTGAAAATTCAATTTTCCATTCAACTCACGCGGCAGGGTCCAATCGACACTGGCACCCGATCATTCTTTACAGCTTGTTACCGAAAAATAAACTGAAAATTCCAAGGAAGTCAACGAAGTCAACCGACCGGAAAAATTGGGGTAATTTTTCAGTTTCGAGTCCATTTGATATCAGCACCGGACTTTTACCTTTTTTATTTGTTAAATATTTTGGAATGTTCCTTATCAACTTTTCTGATTCTTCTACAACTGGAGGGACTTCTGTATCTTTAATGTAGGGAGGGTGTAGGCTAGCTGCACTTACGCCACGTGTGACCCATTGTACATCCTCCTGAGGAGTTGTGCTCCTGTCCTAGGTCATCGTCCATCCTGTCCTTCCCAAGAAGGTGGACAGGTCACTAGGAGACATCTCCTTTATATCGGCAGGTGTAGGCTAAGACTCACTGAACACACACTCTCTTATTAACGATAATTCCGGACACTCGCATAAGACATGCCTGACAGTTAAATCTTCCTGAGATGAAACTTCCTGTTCTCACAACCTGCATAGAGGTGTGTCCACTAGCCCCATAGTATGAAGGTGTTTCGTTAGTTATTATTATTATTATTACATGATAAGGGCAGAGGATCAGGTCCATTTTTGCCCATAACAATTTACAGAATATAAATAAAACAATAACTGACATAACACTGAGGGCCGGTTTTATAAGAGAGATTTATACTAGCTATAGTTACTCAGGGAATAAAATTATACCAGAATGTATACCTAGTTTAAAACTAGTTGGTTTTTTTCTAGGTATAAATTCTGGTATAACTTTATTCCCAGAATAACTATACGTAGTATAAATCTCTCTTGTTAAACTGGCCGTAAGCCTAAAAAACTTCAGATCGAAGAGTCTATTTGATTTTTCAAACTATTAACATTTTCCGAGCTAATTATTTGCTGAGGAAGACCATTCCAAATATCGAAAATTCTGTAACTTAAAAATTTTTGCTTATAACGAGTTCTAAAAGGCTCTTTGTTCAGTTTTAAGGAGTGCCCACGAAGACGGTCGTCTAAATTGAGGGGGCAAACTGCTTGAAGGTTGCCGAAGTTGAATTTCAAAATTCGGAAAGAAAGAATAAGGTTACCTCGGAGACGTCTTTCTTCAAATGTTGTAAGATTTGCCATGGTTAATCCCTCTTCGTACGTAGGTCTAACACGGCCAAAAGACAATCTGGTTGCACGTCTTTGCACTCTTTCTAGCATTTCACGATCTCGAGCTAAATCTGGATGCCACGAAGACCCAGCGTATTCAAGTATGGGTCGGACATGGGTTTTGTAAAGTTTGCAATATATTTCGAAAGAAGCTTTAGAGAAAGTTCTTTGTATTAGGAACATTTTAGAGTTCGCGCGTTTACAAATATGAGAAATTTGGCAGTTTTTCCTTATGGTCATCGCCAAATATTTCTTCGACGCCAGCTTCCCAGGGTGGCCCAGGGTGATCCTAGCAAAACTGCATCCTTCGATTCCATCCCATCTCGTAAGGGATTGAGCATGGGTGGAAGTCGTTAGGCCGTAGGTGTCACTGGGTCTAAAATTTTCAGTACAGCCGCTTCCCTGGCTAAAGAATCGGCAATGCGATTACTTTTACTCCTGTCGTGCCCTTTAACCCACTTCAGAATAATATTGTTATCTGCCGAGGCGTTGGTTAAATCTTGGTGGCACTCTAGTACTATCCCCGATATAACACGTTGTCTGTTCAAGGCTAATAGGGCTTATCTACTATCAGTGCAGATTGTTATGTTTTTGCCGGAAATTCCTTTTCTGGTTGGTTCTTTTGCGGCAATTGAGATACCTAACCTAACCTATAGGGACTTATTACCAACCCTATCTAAGATATTGATAAACATTCTTTGGCAAGATCTTTTTTGGATACTTTACAACTATATTTTAGATCCAACTCATTCACATGTTATCTGAAAGACAATTTCTCAGTTATACCTAACAAGAAGAAAATATTTTGATCCCTTTCAATACATAAACTTTGACATTCATCTACCTTTAAAAAGTTTAGATCCGTTTCTGTCTTTTTTGCGTCCACACCCTTCAATTTTCCTATTCGAAAGATTGCACTGGGCCGAATTTTCGGGTCAATTGGTTTCGCAGGTCTACTCGATTTTTCTTTTGGGATGCTCTTCGTCTGTCGAATGTTTGCCGAGAAATAGACCCTTATCGAGGTTTGAAAAGCGGTCGGAAAATTGGCACGTTAAACTTGATTTTTATTGATGAAGTATCTATAAATTTTATCTTCAATAATTCCGAACAATTTAGATATTCGAGTTGGGGTAAATTTAGGCGCCTTTTAAGGGAATTTAAAGCAATATCCTTGGGCGATTACCTATCGGTATTGTAAAACAAAAACAATGTGTATCTCACTAATTGTAAAGCAACACTCTATATAAATTAAGCTTTGAGCGTGGAGGGTTTATTTTAGATTATTTTCTTCAATTGACTATCTTTCCAGTGTCGACTCGTCTAATATTAAAATCGTTCTATAAAAATAACTTTTTCGTATAGAAAATTACTATTAAAAAATTAAAATGTGTCTGTAGGAAATGTAACTTTAAAATTATCATTTTTTAAACATCTAAAAAGGGAAATAATAAAATATTTGTTTTAATAATGATATGTGACACCACTGCATTTATATATGTAAGGGCGATGGGCTTAGAAATGGAATAAATCGCCCAGGGAAACAAATTCGAATCGACAGCGTTCTGAATTACTCAATTGTTTCGTTCGACTTGCTTTTGTTTTCCTTTTAGCCTTGATGCTCAGATGTTTTTGTGGCGAAGTTCCATATCCTCTCTCAAAAAGGGTTACTTCGTATAGCCGAAGCTTCTGTCTGGAATGTTATAATTTCATTTCCAATTACCGTTTATATTATTGAAATGTTTTGGCTTAACATACAAAGAAACATGAGAAAAAAAAATAACATGAATCCATATTTTTTTAACAAAAAATAACATCAATGTAACCTTTTTATCTTTTGAATTCAACTTGGGATCTCTATAATAGTCCAGATATCATTTCCTGATGTACTAAGCGGTTTTTCGATGTTAAAAATCGTTATTCTTCTGGGTTTTTTTTCTCCTTTCACCTAAACTGCCATAGAAAAGATATAATAATTATCGGGTATGGTTTAACTTCGAATTACAGCCGGCAGCTGTCGAGTCGAGTAGATCCCCGCCTACAAAAATCGAAAAATCTTTTCGTTGATGATGATTGCTATAGGGCTGTTTAACTTTAAATTGACAAAGCTCAGATCCGCTGTATCGGAAAATAAGGAAACTTTTCCAGTTTTCTTTTTTTTTATTTCGAAAAGTTTCGTAAGAATGAAAATTAACCTGTGAACTACAAAAAAAGTTATTTAAAAAAAATCAACCACAATTCAATTTAAACAATTAATTTTTAATGTTTTTCTATCGACATCAATGTCAAAAATTAAGTTCATCGGTGCTGGCAGGCAAGTAAAAAAAAATAACAACCAAACAATGAAATAACGATTTCGAAATTACGTTTTTGTTATCTTAGAATGGAAATGAAAATGATACATGCCGGAGGCGTTTTTAATTTTCGAGAAATGATCGCGCATGTTAACAGTAATAAGAAGCTTCAAGATTTTACAATAGATTCCCATCCCACTCATAATACCTGTTTTACGCACGGTCTTTGTCTACAGCAATACAGAGACGGGCTACTGTCTATACATTTTTATTATAAAAACTAAAGGCCGATTCATGCAACGTGCATTATAATTTCATTTTCATTACATTATAACTTCACTTAAATTACATTATCACTGCCTAATCAAACCAGTTCATGCAACGAATTAATTATGAACTGATAAGACTTGGAATTGATAAACGTCATATTATTTGAATCGTTTGTGGTTGTGCTAGAAGGTCAGTTATTTGCAATTATTTGGAAGTTATGAGGTTCTCTCAGCAAAAACGTGTAGGAATATATCAGTTTCACTACTTTTGAAAGTATTAGTAGCTGCTCGAAATAGAAGGAGACCTCGGAATGACAGCTGTAACATTTTTGGCGCATGCGATTTAATGGATTTTACCATAGACATAGACATATTATATTTCTCTATGGTTTTCAATAAAAATATAATGTAATTATTATTTATAGTTGAAAGTAGACTAACTTCTTAATGCAATAGTGTAATTGAAATTCAATAATGACACAACAGAAAAAATTTGACAGTTAGGGATAAAAATTAATTTCTACTTATTTTTTCTTGACAACGGTAGCTGGAACGCTACCGAAACGTTGAAATAAAGAATTTAAAAATATTATGGTTTAATTTCCCAAGAAATTAAAAAAAGAATGAATAATATACCACAAGGAACATACAGAAGATATAATGAAAATGTGATGATAATGAACGTTGCATGAATCCGCCTTAAATGTACCTACTGCTCTACCAAAACTTTGATAAGTTCACAAAAATATTGGATCTTCACTTGGTCATCTGACTAGTTTTCAAGTTTAAGGTAAGTTGTTTTATTTTGTATTTTCAAAAATATAACAAAAGTCAACTGTGATTTAAAAAGCGGATGAAGCTGGGATAGCTATTGGTATAATTTAAACGTAGGAGCCGGTATAGTAGGGCTACAGCAAGGGATAGCCTTCCCAGTAAACCTATCAAGGAATGTTATAATTTTCTAGGCGGAAATGACAGCAAATTCACCACTGTGTGGAAGAAATTAAAAGGAAGAAGAGAACATATCGTTCAATTGCCATCTTCACAGACAGCCAAGCAGCGCTAAAGGCACTCAACTCCGTAGAGATCAATTCTAAGCTAGTATGAGAGTGTGTGCGGGCCCTAAACACACTGGGTGAGCGTAGCAATGTACGGGGCACGAGGGTCATAAGGGCAATGAAAAAGCGGATGAAATGGCCAAACAAGGCTCATCAATGCCATTCGTTGGGCCGGAACGCTTTTGCGGCGTTGCAAAAATCATTACAAAAATGGGAACAAAGAAGTGGGTCGCCCACAAATCTTGGAAATGGTGGAGGAACTCACCAGGACAGAGGCAAGCGAAACAGTTCATAGTAGAACACTCGCCAAAATTTACAGCAGGTCTGATGGCCAAAGATAGGAAAACTGTCAAAGCTGTAGTGGGTCTGTTAATGGGGCATTGTAAGCTCAATAGGCATTTAAAGCTGATGGAATTGACAAACGAAGATATGTGCAAGAAGATCGGCAGAACACATTCTATGTTAGTGCGATAGCCTGGCAAATGTGCGGTTTTTTGCATTAGGGAAAGAAAAGCCATTATGAAAGATTCAGTCTCCACTCTAATAGATTTTTTGAAAAGAGTCAGGCTGGAGAATATTGTCTAGAGTTTAGAGGATCACAAAAGATCTGAAAAGGTAGCAGTGGATTAGGCCAAAAGCCACCTCATAAAATCTAATCTAATCCAATTGAAACGTTTTCAAAATTTTTGAATTTGAATTTAGAAAAATTGTATAGTTTTTGTGTGAGTTATTGGTGAAATTCGAAAAAAATATATATAGGTAGTTAGGGAATACAACCCTGAATCGTATGATCAGGCTGCTTGTTTAATATCGCCCTCGGCCGATAAAGTAGGGTGCAGTATTACCAGGAAGGTAGAGAGAGCAATAGAAGAGACACCTTTTACGCTAATTGAAAGTTCTTGGTTATTTTTTCGAGATGATGATGATGATGAGATGTGAGAAAAGCGAAATACGGATGATTTTTCAATATATTTCCCTGCAGCTTTTCCACATATAAGAACTACTTACGTTAATGTCGAAATAGACACCTACTTTCGCTAATGGGAAATGAATTTTTGTTTTCGATTAACGAGAGAAAAAAAAACATATTCACTACTTACAAATGTTTAGCAGAAAGAGTAAAATTTAGAATATAATGAAATTCGTGTGAAAATTCGAACGATTTATACTTGTACACACGTATGGCGTTATCAAAACCGAAAATCTTTACTATATAAAATATTAAAAATATCTTACAATGACTAGACGTTTAAATGCTCAGTTCCCATAAGCTTGAATCGTTTTTCACCCGATGAACATTGAATATTCTTTAAAAAATATACCTATATATCAGGAACCGTTAGCCAGAGATACGGATCAAATTAACTGCTGAAACTTGTAGAATATTTAAATTGTGTGAATAAATAAACTACTGCTAATTTCGAATCGGTGTTTAAATTATCTACACAATATTTAACTTGAAGGATTTTTCTGTATAAAGATAAAAAATAGGATTAGTGATAAGGGGTCATCCATATATTACGTCACACCTTAAAGGGGGGGTATCACCAGAATGTGACATTGTGGGACGGGCGGGGGGGGGGACAAAAGCTTTGTTACGTTGCATGCTAAAATACGAACTCGATCTATATTTTTGATTTTATAAAAGATTATTTAATAAAAATGAGAAAAAAATTATTATTTTTAATTACATGCATAAAATTGAAAAATGTGTGACGTCACATCAGAGGGAAGGGGCTCTAAAAATGTGACAACCTGTAACAAGGACGTGGGGAGGGGTTCAAAAGTCCTGAAATTCATGTGACGTAATTTATGGATGGTCCATAATTTGATATTTTTCAGAGTATGTGTATAGTAGACTCACCTTATTTACAAGAATACTTATATTGGACGCTGTTCTGTATCTTTAGAGTAGACTCACAGCACTTAGGCCACATGTGACCCATTGTAAATCCTCCCGAGGAGTTGTCCTCCTAGGTCACTGTCCATCCTGTTCTTCTCAGGAAGGTGGACAGGTCGCTAGGAGACATCTCCTTTATATCGGCAGATGTAGGCCAAGACCAAAGATTACAGAATAAAAATATAAGATATTTCACTCGTTCGAATTTATCGCGTAAAGTACCGATGCCGCTGGTGACTGTCTGGTGACTTGGATGGTACAGTACGTCGCTACGTCCTTACTTGCATTTAATTTGGCATATTATACGGGACGTCGCCCGTCGAGCGCTGTTATTTTAGAACGGTATTTATTGGTTGTTCGTGTTTTATATTTATGTTGTATAGATTTTTTAAATTTATTAATTATTTGTTGAAATGAGCAAAAAGTCATATTAATATTTTTCTCTTTAATAGCAAAGCTTGAACACTAAATATTTTATAATATTTGCTAATACAAAATTACGGATTCATTTTTCTAATAAGGATATTATATAAACAAGTACATTACGCAAGAAAACACAAAAATTCAATTCTATAGCTAACCATAGGGGAATTGGTCAGTTCCTTTTGAACGAATTTACTAAATTTTCTTTTCATCATCCATGTAATCAATTTTCTTTCAAATATTATGCCATAGTCTCTATACCAGAGTCCGTATATATTTTACTCTCAAATGTATATTGAAAGATTTTAAAGATTAAATTTAACACATAAACCAAAGTCCAAACTTAGTATTTTACAACATTTATAAAATTTTTCAATAAAGGTATCCTGCAGCTGCTTCTCTTTTTACTGTTTTAACCTTGTCAATCCAAAAAATACGCGATATTTAAAGATCAAAATTTAAGATTTAGTGGCCCTATTATTATGGTGGCTAATGAGTAGGTATATTTAATTGAATTTGTTATAAATATCTGCTAGATTATCAATAAGTATCACAAAATTACTAAGATGCTGGATAAAAACTATGAATTGATTCGTTTTAAAAATTCAAGTTTATTTTTTACTTACCTTCCCAAATTCATATCCCCAGACTTTTTTCGAAATAATTAACATTTAAAAGTAAACCTTTGTGATAAAGAATCCTATTAATTTAAATATATATTTCTCAAATTACCCCTGTATAGATTAAAATGAAATAAGCTTTTCGAACTTATCTGGTATCTACCGGTCTCGCTATTGACAAGAAAAGCGAGTCGTAAACATAATTTATGAGAGCGGCGTCCGTTTGGGACAGCAATTTGAATCAAACCGCCCTGGAGTGAAACATCTTATATTTTTATTCTGTAATCTTTGCCAAGACTCACCGAACACACACTTTCTTATTGACGATAGCTCCGGACACTCGCATAAGACAGTTTCATCTTCCTGTTCACACATCCTGCATAGAGGTGTGTCCACTAGCCCCATAGTATGGAGGTGTTTCCTCAGTTGACAGTGGCCAGTTAGGAATCCTACTGTTAAACGTAGGATACGGCAATGCGATTACCTTTACTCCTGTCGTATCCTTTAACCCACCTCAGGATAATATTGTTATCTGCCGAAGCTTTAGATAAATCTTGGTGTCACTCTAGTACTAGCCCTGATATAACACGTTGTTATTGGATGGTGTTACTTTGCGATAAATTAGGGTGGCCCCGGTATTGTCGTTAAGTAGGTAATTATTAATGATTAGTTGATATTCAGAATAAAAAAAGGAGCTTTTAGTTGTAGAAAGAAGGGTTTGAAAACGTGGCGTAAAATAAAGAACAAAGAAACTCGTTAATAATTATGGAAAGGTGAGTCACCTACGAGCAATGATTTAATTGGAAAAAAATTTTGTAACCCCCTTGCTTCAATTGACGAATGAAAGAAATCACGCTGTAATTGTTTCAGACGGTAATTGCTGTGCCTTTCTTTCATGTTTGCCAGGAAATATTAAAAAACGTTTCTATTCTAAAGGCAGTTTTGCGAACTTTGATTTTCCTTCAACTTAACCTTTTTGCAAGTATATTAATTTTTAAGTCGCCACTTTGCTGTTTATTTCAATTTCAATTATTCTGCGGTAAAATCCTTCCTAGTTAAATGGTTTCTTTTTTTATTATATCAACCGTTGGAATTTTTAATCTTTCATTTATTAAATGATGCAGCCGATGGCGATGAAATTAGAATTAATATAAGAAAACGACCATCGAATTGAGGTAATTACGACCGAAAGCCTAATGGTTCTGATCGTTTTTGTGACGACTATTTAATACCCCCATTACCTGAAAATAAAAACAACAAAAAATCCCCGTCGGCTAAGAAACATACAAATAATGACATATATTATGCGAGTCGGAAATTGACTTGGTCGACTTTATCTTCATCGACTGATCTCGAGGAGATGATTCAATCAAATAGAATGACATGCAGAGGTAACTTTAACTTATCAAATCGCTGTCTGGCTGGATTATTTATACGCACAGGAGTAGTATGAATAATTATTTGTCAAAAGAAAATGGAAAAGTTTAATTTACGGAATTCATCAAATACTCCTGACACTTAAAAAACTATCTAGAAACGGTGAAAGAGGTAACGCGAGTTGAATTTAATATCCTTTGATATATGAAACTGGAAAAAAATTTAATAAAACTTTTTCTGAATACGATCCTGTCGGCTCATTATTATCAAGTCTTTCTGTCACCATCGTCAGCTACCGTTTGAATGCCTTTAACTGCTGTCAATAACAAAGAATACCTAGTTCTTCTTAAAGTATTAAATAGGTTCTTTTATTTTCAAACGTTCTTTAAAAACACTGCGATAAGATATATGTATATA